>CAUYLG010064636.1:0-217379 GCA_963573385.1 Cacajao melanocephalus
CTCTGGCCTCTCTCTCTCTCCCTCCCCCGGGGCCACAGAACCTCGCCTGGGAGCTAAATAAACTGGAATTTAATTTGTCTCATGCTGGCCTCAGTTTCCTCATTTTAAACTCGGCAATATCCTTACAAGAATAACCTTACAGTTTTTTGCCCTGGGCTCCAGGCTAATGATCAAATGATCATTAGGGTCCACTGATATTTAGGCATTCTCTATTTCTCAATATCATTTTAGTGTTCTTTACTTAGTTTTGTAGCAGAAGAGAATATTTACCCTGTAGGTAGACTATTAACTGAGTTTACTACGGAGTTGAAGGAAATGTGTAATACACAAGGCTGAGTGTAAGTTAGACCAAAAATCTTTTCTCGTATTGAGAGCTGGCAGATATTCTCTAGCCATCCAAGTATGGAGGGATTCATGGATTTAACATTTCAGTCTTGATTTCTGGAAATGAGAATTATTCGTCTTCACAACATTCTCTATTTAGCTGTCTCTTTGTCGTGCCATTTCATTTCATTTCATTCTTACAACAACACTAGGCAGTGAATACAATTGTCATAGCCATTTTACAGATGAAGAGATTGAGGAACGCAGAAGTTCGGATCATTTGACGAATAAAGCTAAGGTTCGGGGAGTTTGGCCTATCTATCTCTGGAGCCCGGGGTCCTCGTGGTGCCCCGTTATGTCCCTGTTGCCCACAATGTTCTTCTTTTGATCTGTGTCCCCAGTCTTTTCTTATGGGTGTAGTTTGTGCATTGGGTAGAGGCTGGGTGAACGTCCCACTTCCCGACGGCAGTTTCCCGACTTTCCTGCTTCTTCTGCTACTCTTTGTGACTCTGTGATTCCTCTCCTAAGCATCTTCATTGAAGGAAACCGTCTGCTCCATGCCCTTCTGCTGTGTGTCTCAATACCACTGCTTCTCCCTCCTCTCCATCCTACCCCTTTATTTTGAGGTTTTAACCTTGTCTGCTCCGTCACCATCCACTCTTTTTTTCTTTTATCCTTTGTGTCATCTTTCTTTGCATTGCCTGATACTACCTGCTGTTTACATTCTCTGGACTTGCCTGAGCTCTAACATATTCTTGGGCTCACCTAAGAGGCCAGGGCTTTGGATAATTGGTTTCCTGTGGTCTCACTAGTTCATCTGCTACCTTCATAGGTGAAATGGAAGTATGTCTTCTGGGCAGGAAGCTTCCCTCTTTAAGCGAAAAAAGACTTACCTGTGAGATGACCTGCCATGAAAATTATATTCTCCACACACAAAACAAACGTTTTATGGTGTTCTCACATTTTCTTATTTTCAAGAGACCCTATGGCTGATAGATATCAAATCACACAGAAGCTGAATTACGTATGTTTCTAGACTTGAATTTCCAGTGTGTGTTCAAAGGAGCCTAGTCCTGTAAGAATCTCCTTAATTATTAACATCATGGTAGCATCTTCCTTTTGCCAGAAACAGGATATTGGAGGTGGAAGGAGCCAGTCACAGGACTGTGTGTACTCCTTGTGGCATAATCTGTGCCCCTCATTCCTGACCACCTTTCCTATCTCTCTATCACAAGGTGCCCAGGAGACCCACTGAAGGAGGCTACAATGACGTGCAATCACTATTCTTTTTCTAAAATATCATCTAGCCCTGCATCCTTACTTTCCTCAATTAGTGCAAGAAACCCAAGCCTCCCACTCATCCCCCATCCTCTTATTCTCACTTTCTCAATATAGCTGGGCACAATCTCTGATGAGTTCCAGTCTCCCTCCCTTCCCAGCAATTCTACTGTACATTCTGGAATTCACGGTGTGTGTATAAATCAGAAGAAGCTGAATTTTACTGTGGTAGGAAATCAGGCATACACACACACACACACAGAACACCCTAAAACACTATTGATTCCTTATAAAACAAGCGTTTATTTTTCACTTTATATTCCATATTGGTTGGCAGGGAGTCTGTAGTACAGAGTCATTCACAGATGAAGCTGACAAGGGCTTCACGATCTTCTATCAAAAACATCTGGAAATGAAGGCTTCTTTGTGGCCTCAACAAGGTGAGAGTGAAATGGGAGACTTGCACATGGGTTTTTCACTGTCTCAGCCTAAAAGTGCACACGTCATTTCTCACATGTCTGTACCAGAAATATTCAGATGACTTTGCCTAAGCACAGTGGGGCTGAGAAATCCTCTCTTCCCCATGGCTAAAAGAGTAGGGGAATGATATTAGTAGTGTTTATCTCTATTGAGATTTTAAAATCCCCCATCTTTAATCTCTGCACTTAAATTTTCCTCCAACTTCTTGTTCTGTGTAAACTTGGCTTTTCCTAAGGTCACTGCTTCCCCTGTAGCTCTCAAGTGATGGCTCTGTTTTCTCCTGCATCCCAGGTGCTTCTGGGCTTGGAGGTATGATGGTGCATCCTTTGCTTCTCACTTCTTCCAGAATAAGGTTTTCTCTTGCTTTCCTCACTTTTCCCCAATATCTCCTCAGTTCCCTTAAAGCTCATGCCATCTGACTGTGCCATCGGATCCCCTTCCTTGTTGCAGACATCTGTCATCCTTCCTTCCTTCTGCAGCGACGTGTGAATGGAACATTTTAGCATTCACTGTATTTTGACCTACTTCATTTTTCTCCTTCATGTCTTAGTGATTTCAATAGCCATGAGTACAAATCTTCTCATACCTTGTTCTTGACCTCCTCACTTCAAAGTGTTTTGCCTTTTCCTTACCTCTGACACCTATTTTCTTGATCATAGTCTAGACTTTTACCTCTGAAACCTTAATTTAATAGTATCTCACTTCCTAGCCATCACTTTTTATTTTTCCATCTTAACCCTCTTGTTATGGGCCGAATTGCATCCCTCCCACATTCATATCTTTAAGTTCTAAGCCCAAGTGCTTCAGAATGTGATCATATTTGGAAATAGGGTTTTGAAAAAGGTACTTAAGCTGAAATGAAGGCATTAGAGTGAGCCCTAATTCAAGTGACTCGTGTTCTTCTAAGAAGAAGAAATTAAGGCGCAAGAGGGGAGATCACGTGAAGATAATGGCAGAAGATGGCAGATATGGTTTGGCTGTGTTCCCTCCCAAATCTCATCTTGAACTGTAGCTCCAATAATTCCCACATGTTGGAGGGACCCGGTGAGAGATAACTGAATCATCAGGGCAGTTTCCCCCATACTGTTCTTGTGGTAGTGAACAAGTCTCACAAGATCTGATGGTTTTCTAAGGGGTTTCACCTTTTGTTTGGCTCTCAATCTCTTTCTTGCCTGCTGCCATGTAAGGCGTGCCTTTCACCTTCTGCTGTGATTGTGAGGCCTCCTCAGCCACGTGGAACTGTGTGAGTCCATTATTATACCTCTTTTTCTTCATAAATTACCCAGTCTCGAGTATGTCTTTATCAGCAGCATGAAAACAGACCAGTACAATGGCAATCTACAAGCCAAAAAGAGAGGCCTGAGGACCAACCCTGCTGGCCCCTTGATCTTGGGCTTCCAGACTTCAGAATCAGTTTCAGTTGTCTCAGCCACCCAGTCTGTGATCCTTTGTTATGGCAGCCCTAGCAAACTGGAACACTCTTCTAATATCCTTGTGTTCTTACCATCCCTTCTCAGCTCACATTTCATGGTCAAAAGAATAATACTGGTTTTCTACACTCTTTTTTTTTTCTGGCCCTTTATCTCTCTGTTGTATGTTATAACTCTTGTCTGGCAAAACTTCCACCAAGAGTAGATCCAACTCTTCTCTTAGATAAAGCCTATGGCCAAGCAGCTAAGCATGGCTAAAAGAGAACAACCCCTATGCGGTCCATGCTGGACTATCTCATTTTCAAAGTTTCTCGAGTCCTTCCCTCTCCTTTTCTCTGAGAAGGCTGGTGTAGACCATCTTCTTGGTCCTCAGACTTCCAGTCCCCTCTAAATTCTCAGCTGATGATTTGCTTCTTTTTTCTAGGCCAAAATAGGAGGAATCAAAAAAGACTGCATGATTCTCTCACCACCAAATCTACTCACTGCCCTCCTTTTGAACTCTCATACTCTGACATCTTGTCTGCAAAATTAATGATGAATCATTCACATGTCCAGCCAAGGCAGACTGTTTGCTTGTGCTCTGGATTGCCTACTCAAGGAAATTGCTCCTGCAATTGTGTCCCTGACCATCAATGCCCTCCCACTTTCTGCAGAACCATTTCTATCAGCATACCCATAGACCTCAATACTTCATGAGAATAGGCTTTTTTGGTCATTGTTTGGAGGTACGATCCCAACTCCAAACCTTAATGTATACAGTAATGATTTAGTTCTTGCTCATAAAACATCAAATGTGTGCCAGATGACTCTCCAGGGCCACTGTCTTTGTGAGAGTGATGTGGGGATTCTGGTTCCTCCAATGTGTGAGGCCACTGTCTCAACACGTGGCTCTCAGTGTCCCTATGACAGAGGAAAAGAGAGGGGAAGATGGCATATGCATAGTTGGGGAATGAGAAAAACATTAAAATATTTTTTTTGTCCGGGGACAAGCTGCTTTAGAAATAAATCATTAAAAATCCATGATATTTTAAGTTTGATTGTGCTATCCACTGTGTGAGAGGTCACAAACCACTGACAAATACATGAGGATGATGATCTCTTTTTGTATGCTACCGACATAGTAGTTACACAGTTCTCTTTCATTTCATTTGTGTGTGTGTATGTGTATGCATGCATGTGTGTGCACACGCATGTGTGTGTCACCTCCATAGAATTCACAGCAGTACACTCCTCTTACCTTTGGGAGAACAAGGGTGATTTCATTCAATAAGTCTGCAATGGGAGAGAGGAATGGTTCTTCTGGGTTCAGTTTTTTTCTTTCTTACTCTATAGAATATGGTGTAAAATAATCTGGATTTATAAATGAAAGGAAACTATTCGCTGTCCATTCATGTCATGGTGAGAGCTAGTGAATTTGTTTATGTCTGTGCCTATCTGCTTGGGGTTTTCTGTAAGCATTTGTATTACTGCAAATAATCTTTCATTAATGTGTGAATGAAGTGGGGGAGAGAGGGTTACTAGAGGGATGACAGATGGCTGCAACAAGAACGAGCATCTATTCGTTCAGTTCAGAAGGCAGGTGCTAATCTTTGGTTTTAAGAATCCAGTGGCATCCGCTTTGGGAGACCAACGTGAGTGAATGACCTGAGCTCAGTAGTTCAAGACCATCCTGGGCAACATGGTAAAATCTCGCCTCTACCAAAAATACAAAAAATCAGCTGAGGTTAGTGGCACGTGCCTGTGGTCTCAGCTATTCAGGAGGCTGAGGTGGGAGGATTGCTTGAGCCTGGGAGGTGGAGGTTGCAGTGAGGTGAGGTCATGTCACAGCACTCCAATCTCAAAAAACAAAACTAAACTAAACAAAAGAATCCAGAAGCATCTTTGTATTTACAAATACGTCCTTCAAAACTGACAGAACTAACAAAGAAGGATAAGGTATATGGTTGCTTTTTGTTACATAACAAACCATGTAAAAATTTAGTAGCTTAAAAACACTTAATGAGCTCATGATTCTGTGGGTCAGTGGTGCTTCTGGTTTCACTAGCTTGCAGTCAGATGCCTATTAGCTATGCAGTTCTGCTTCTGCAGGTTGGCTGGCTGTAGGCTGGGGTGAAGATGGAGATGCCTGGGCCACGTCTTTTACCCACCTTCAAGATATGGAAGCTACCTTCACATGGAAGCTGGACAGGATACCAAGAAAAAGAGTGGAAGAGTGCAAGGGTCTTGGGCCCAGGGTATGGTGCTGGTACACTTGTAGTTCTGCCACAGTCAGACAAGGACAGACACGGCACAATGGCAGCCCATATTTAAGGAGGAGGGGCAAGAATTGCAAAGTTAAGCGCAAATGGCCATAGAAAGAGAGAAATAAGTTATGGTCATTTTGTAATCGATAGCATAGGGCAAACGCTTGAGCACTGTAGCCTGGGATATTTAAAAATTGTTCCCTCACCTAGTACTAGCCAGTGAAGAAAGCAAAAGTCAGAAGTAAATCTCTAAAAACTAGGTCTTCCTGGGCCGGGCACAGTGGCTCACACCTGTAATCCTAACACTTTGGAAGGCCAGGTTAGGGGGATCTCGAGATCAGGAATTCAAGACCATCCTGGCTAACATGATGAAACCCTGTCTCTACTAAAAATACAAAAAATTAGCTGGGCGTGGTGGTGTGCACCTGTAGTCCCAGCTACTCAGGAGGCTGAGGGAGGAGAATTGCTTGAACCTGGGAGGTAGAGGGTGCAATGAGCTGAGATCATGCCACTGTGCTCCAGCCTGGGCAACAGAGCAAGACTCCATCTCAAAACAACAACAACACTAGGCTTTAATAAATATTTGTCTTTTGCGTGTCAATCTCTACTGTTACTATTAAACAGTTTTAAGAAAAAGTCTTTATTTTAAAACTAAAAGCTTCCATTTCTAAGCTCATTTATTTTTCAGTGGAAATAGTATTTCTGAAAGAGGAAGTGTGTTGATTGCATTGGGAAGGACCAGAATCGTGTCCCTGTGGTAACGGCATCTTGAATTCTCCAAGTGTTCACCAACTGGTGTTTTGAGGCCCAGCAGCCATATAGTAACACATTTTATAATGTGGAAGAAAGAATCTACATGTATAACATGTACGATGACATTGGGCCCAAAGGTGAAGTTTGGAATCAGGTTAAAATTATGGCCTATGAAATAATAAGAATATGGTTAATTGCTAAAAATAAAAATCATAGTAAATTAATCTTTCTTGGATAACTCTGCTACCTGTGAAAACTACTCTTTCCAGCAATGTCGGAATAAACCATGTTTTATTGCTTTTGAATACATCTATAGCATGAAGTTTATAGGCACATGTGCAAACACACAGGCATACATACATATACTTACTTATTTGTTTTTACATGAACACACACACAACTGTTGAGACTTGAATTTGAATCAAAGTGATAGCGGCCATAATTGGCCATTCTTAATTATTGGATTATTTAAAATGATTACTCCTATCCTGACTTACTATAGCCTTTTAAAGAAGATGTTTAAAAAAACACAATGTCTGAGTCTTCAGATATTTGTGTGAATGGTTGCCTTTCCACAGAAATTGTTCTCTCTCCCCAACCCTTTGTCTCAGTTGGTGTCACCGGGGCTTTTGAAAATCAGAATGTAGATTCAGATCAAGCTGCATCTTCATGCAGTGATTTTAGGTATATAAGTGACAGATTTGATATCTGTCAGTATCTATGACTACTATTAAGCTGCACAGGAACCATGAGAGAACACATCCTTGCTCACTGTGATAGCTGAATGGCTGCCTTTACTGCTGAAACTGTAAAGCAATTTTCTATTGTAAAACCCATAGTAATAGAATTCAGGAAGGTGGATCCCTAGGGGGATTGAAGAGGGATGTGTGTGGGATGTTTTGATGAGTCACTGGGCAGAGTTGGAGGTGTTCTTCAAATTAGAAACAGGAAGCTAGTGGGTTGCTTGGAAAGGCAGACATGAGCTTTGAACTAAGAAGAGATGTGTCATCCTGGACCCTGGGAGGGATCTGACATGAGGCAGAAAAATTCCCAGGATGATGTTATCCTCCTAGAGGGAATACACAAAGTATGAAACCTAAATCCTGACACTAACTGCAAACATGCAAACAGTAGGTTAAGACTTTCTCCCTTATTGGCTACTGTCATGATTAAAGAAATTATTGTAGCAAATGTGCCTTGAAACTGTAATCTGCAAAGCACTTTCTTCTTCACTGGGGGTTCCTGCAGAAGGAGTGTGAAGAAAAAGAAGGTAGGTGGAGATTTTATGAAAGAAAACATTGCTGATGTGTACCTCTCTCCTCTGTTCTCCTTCCCCTTTTCCCTTTCCCCAAGTTGCAAAGAAGCCAGCTCCCACAGGGCTCTGAGACCCTGGATATGAAGGGAATTTTGAGTGGAAGACCTTTCCAGTTGTGTCTCTCAGGTCACTTGACAACTGGATGTTGGTTATCTTATGAAAAGGAATTCATGCTCAACAAAGATTTTCCTTACTTGTACTTGGATTCCATGACGGCCCATTTATAATCCACCCCAGATAGTCACACAGATGCCTATCCTCTATATGTCATTCATATGTCACAATCACTCCATGATGAATATATTTGTAGGTCACTAATCTCATATCCACAATGCCAAAATCTAGAAGGCTCTATATTGGAAAGTTCCTTTTGTAGTTTTGGTTGTAACACCTGACTTAAATGCCGTAAAAATGGTAACACATTTTATTTATCTTTTTCATTTGATTATTGATATATTTTACTGAAAGAACATCAATATGTTTCCTTACTAAATGCTGCCACAGACTTTAGGGGTGTCATATAAAATTCAGTATATGCATGACATTATGTTCTTATAAAATTTTTTTTTAAATCCCTGAAATCTAGTCACAAGAACTTCATGTAAGAGACTATGGATGTGTATTATCTCCAAATGAACGAAGAAACTGATGTTTGGTGAAGTTAATGGCTGGGCTTGAGGTCACATAGCCAGGAAATGACGGGTTGGGATTTCGTCTCAGGTATGTTGAACCTACCAAACAGCAACCAGTTTCAATGAAGACTTTGTTTTGGTGTTAGGAAATTATTTTGATATACCGCTTTCAAAAGAATGATGTAAAATGTTTTTGAGGGCTGTTACCATGGGCAAGCACTCACCATCAATCTGTCACTCATGCTATAGAAGATGGAACAGCCTTCCATTGTTCTTTAAACTAGCGGCAGGCTGTTCATTCCTTACGCTTTTCTCTTTAGCATTAGTTTTTGGCTGATATACTGGCTTCCTGTCATCCTAACCTGATATGCTTTGGTTATGCTCTGACATGCTGGCTTTCTGTCATCCTAACCTGATAACGCTCTGGCTCTGTGTCCCCACTCAGATCTCGTGTTGAATTGCGATCTCCAGTGTTGGAGGTGGGGCCTGGTGGGAAGTGATTGGATCATGGGGATGGTTTCTAATGCTTTGGCACCATCTCCCTAGCGCTGTCTTGCGATAGAGTTCTCACAAGATCTGGTTGTTTGAACAGTATGCAGCACTCCCCAGTCCCCTTGGCTTTCTCTCTCCTCTCTCTCTCTCTCTCTGTCTCCTGCTGTTATGTGAAGATGTGCTTGCTTCCCCTTCACCCTTCCGCCCTGATTGTAAGTTTCCTGAGGCCTCCCCAGACATACCTCCTGTACAGCCTGTGGTACTGTGAATCAATTAAACATCTTTTCTGTATAAATTACCCAATCTCAAGCTGTTCTTTATAACAGTGTGGGAGAACAGAGTAATACACAACCTGAACATCTTAGTAACACAAATAAAACATGGCGACATTAAAGGTAGCTCCAAACACAATCTGTTTGTCCAATTCTTCTGCCTTCTGGACCTTCAGTGTATGAAGTCTGAACATTGAAATCAATGTCACTCTTTCCAGATTTGGTTCTTCCTGTTAGTCTGTGTCTATGCTGTTCTGTTTTTCCTTTTACACACTCGGAGAAAGAGTGTTGTCTGATATGATACAATTTCCACATTTTAAGGGCTTTTTCTAAAGGGCTAATTTTTCCTTTTGTTCCAATCCTATGCCAAATCATAGGATTTCATTGATATAGTGGTGAATAGCTAGGATTTCATGATTGCAATCATGTTTATTTTAGAAATGGAAAATTGAGTAAGGCAGAACTCATCTATCTAATGCAATCATATTCTTTTACTATTTAAAAATGCTACATAGGTGTGCATATAATATAGGATCAGGTACCAGAAAGTGAGGTTCTGATTCCTGCTTTGCTATTGGGAAAAAACAAAACAAAACTTAATCTTTGGACTTCTGTTTCATCATGTGTTAAAGAATAAGGTGGAACTAAATGATTTTCATATCATAACCCAGTTTAAATAATTTTGTCAAGAGTCTTAACACTATGCTACATGTAAAACGGAGCAACACAGAAGTAATATCTCTAAAGTACATTTTAAAGACTTTATCTAACTTCACTTTTTCTTACTAGTGAGTGATTTGTTCATCTGAGTTGCTGCAAGAGGGTTTTTCCCTAGTGTCAACAGTTTTGAAGTTAATTTTTTCAGCTTCTGCTTAGTGGATATCTAGATGAGAGGTAATACTTGCCTTTTAATTTCCTTTCAGTTTTTCTACTGCTCTCTTTTTCTTGTTACTTCTTTTTAAGTTAGCTCTGACTTTGCTATTTTCAGAGAGAAGTAATAGAGATGGCACGGTGGTTGCAAGAGGTTAGTAACAATTGAGATGAAAATCCTATTTTTGTTGATATAATTTATATGCAATTCGTAGCTTCAAAACTACATGGTCACCTTTTTAAAACTAAAAAATGGTATAAAATTCCAAGTGTATGTATTTAAAAAAATTATTTCATAGTGAGAAGATCATGCAGGATATTAATTTTTTTCCTAGAAGACTATTCTAAAGTCTTTCTGAACATGCCACTTCAAAATGTAAACAAAGAAACAAAACTGTCATCTAATGGTGTTAGGTGTGATTGTTGTCCTTTGTCTTCTCTGTCACACTAGTTTTCAGTTTTTTGCTATCATGTGGCCCAGTTTTCAAAGATGCAGTTGTGTGGATTTCAGGGGGCTGTCAGCTTGCCTCCCCCAGGTGCTCTGGGCCAGCTGTGGTCTCCAGACACCTCTGATGGAGGCGAGTCCCAAAGTCGATAACTAGGAAGAGGTTGTGTATGTCAGGGACGGATGACAAGACATGCTGATCCTTGGGGAGATGCAGCAGGATGTTTCTAATGAAAGAGGGCCCTTCTGTCAAGGGAGGGGAAGGAAGCAGATGTGAGGGCAAGATTCAGGTGACAGCCTCAGCGTTCCTGATACAGGATGTTATGGAGGAGGGAGAAAAGTACGTTGGCATTTGGCAGTATGCACAGAGGTGAGACCTGAGAGTGGGCGGTGGAAGCTGAGGCTTTCAAAGATTTCTGACCTTCTGTCTGCCAACTTGGAATTAGATTTTTTGATGGAGGAGGAGAATGGGGAAAAGGGGTAGAAAAGGCAGATGCCAACAGAGATTACTGACTTGGCAACCAGACAAAAGGATGCTTTGGCGGACACCTGCAGCAGAGAAGGGCAGAACGGTGTAGCTGGTAGGTCTAATGCAACGGGCTGAGTGCCAGAGTTTCAGCTGCTACAGAGCGGCCTGAGGTGGCCCCTTTTTTAGACAGGAGAAAATAGTCTGTAGAGAAATAAAATTTTAAAATGAAAAATTTCATATCTTTGGATAGATTTTTAGGATTGGCATTTAGAAGTGCATTCCATTGCCTTTTTCCTGTCTGAGGAGCATAACCTTTTGTGGTCAGATTGATGATGCTCTTTTAAAAAAAAAAATCCTAGCAATATTGTTACATTTCTAATTCCAAAATCAAAGTGTGGGATTTGACTACGTGTTTCCTCCTTTCCCCAGCAGTAAATACTAAGTGACTTTTCCATGTTCCAAATGTTGACCCAATCATTCCCTGTGAGACAGGAGTTACTGATTACATTAGAATACAATTTTGTTGCCACACAAATCGGGAAACTTCAAATTTAGCAGCGTCATCCCAGCGTTTGCAGTTCTACGTCCTATATCACCATGCACCACCAGATGTCACTGTTACTCAGGCCTTTGGGTAATAGAATCAACACTATGCCTGCCTGCCCTTTTGTGCCTGGGGAAAAACAATCTTCAGAAGGGGAGGATAATACCGTCTGTGTGGATTTAAATAAGACCTCTTTACCTGGCATTTTTATCGAAAAACAGATACTCCATATGTTGTGTTGATTGCTATTTCTTTTTCTGATTTTGAAAGGGAGAGACTGAATTAAATTCGTTTCTTCCCACAAATGTACCTGACCCTTTATCCTTATTCTCAATTCTCCCTTAAAATGTAGCTTTTAGCTCCACAATATAAGAAATATTTGTTAGAAAGTTGGAAAAATTATCACACTATGGTTATTTAGAATCTATATATGGACTCCAAATCTTTCTTCCCTAATCTCTTCTTAACCTTAGAGAATTTCAAATGCATTGTTTCAGTTCCTGAGGAAAAATGTTGTCACCTTAACTAGGAAAAGAATCCTGTGAGAGCACAGCAAGTTAGTGTTAAGAACTGAATTTTCGTGACTACCCTCGGATACATCCTTGAACCCAAGGGCCACATGTTTCCATGAATTTCAGGTTGTTTAAATGGTGGTGTTAGACACACAAATCATTCATTCTCCTGCTGAATTTCCTTTTCTTTAATTGAATATTGGATACAGGTATATCTTTTAAGATGTGGTCATTGATTCATATATATACCAGAGCATTATTTAAACATGAAATTAAATAAGATAGCTAAATAACAATGCATTTATAAAGTGTTCTTGAAAATAGATTAATTATTTAGAGCATTTGAGTGAAAAGTCTCAACATAATTTCACTATAGCTAATGATAGCCATTAATAAGTAATAACAAGATAATAACATAAAACAAAAAATGAAAACCTTACAGAAGATATCTTAAAAAGCAAAGTAAGGCTTTCCTTTGGGTTGAGTTGGTGGTACAAAATGAACCAATTTGTTCTTTTTGGAACTTTATCTTTAACCGTGTAATATTTGTGTCTTTAACTGTTGGCTGCCTCCAAGAGTGTAATATTTGTGTCTTTAACTGCTGACTGCCTCCAACAGTGTAATATTTGTGTCTTTAACTGTTGGCTGCCTCCAACAACTACTGAGCCAATTGACCTCCAAACTAGGACTGTGTCAATCTGTTTTCTCTCTAGCAGTGACACCACAGTATTTGTAGGTTATCCTGCACTGTAATTTTACCCCCTGCAGATAACTTGTAGCTATGGGTCAATGGCAACTCATTCTGACTCAGATGGGGTTAATAGTCCTTGAGATGAAGTTGCCATGGACTTTAAGGATATTTGGCGTCTAATTCTCCCTCCTCCTCTTCTCACCTCTAACATTTTTTTCCCTCCCCTCCCTTTCTCCTCCCTTCAGTTCTCTATTCTTCTCTCTTTCTTTTTCTTCCTGCCCTTTTTGTGTTTTCTTCCATATGTGTGACCCTTAGATTTATTGTAGAACTGTGTTGGAGATAGAATTATGATCACTTCTACATTAGTTTCCAATGGTTTCTATAACAAATCATCCAAATTTGGTAGCTTAAAGCAACAGGTGTTTATTATGTTTTAATTCTGGAGGTCAGACATCTGAAACCCATTTCCTGTGTTTCCTCTGAAGGCTCTAGGATTGTCTGTGTCCTTGCTTTTTCCAACTTTTAGAACTGCATTCCTTGCATTCTTTTGCTTCCATCCCATCCTTCAAAGCCAGTACTGGGGCGTCGTCAAATTTCCCTCTCTGCTGAGGTCATGACATTTTCTTCTCTCTTTTGTAACAAATCTCCTTCTGCCGGCTACGTGCCCTGGCTCACGCCTGTAATCCAGCACTTTGGGAGGCGGAGGTGGGCAGATCACGAGGTCAGGAGTTTGAGAACAGCCTGACCAAAATGGTGAAACACTGTCCCTACTAAAAATACAAAAAATTAGCTGGGCTTGGTGGCGCATGCCTGTAGTCCCAGCTACTTGGGAGGATGAGGCAGGAGAATTGGGAGACGGAGGTTGCAGTGAGCCAAGATCGCGCCACTGCACTCCAGCCTGGGCGACAGAGCAAGACTTCGTCTCAAAAAAAAAAAATCTCCTTCTACCTTCTTCTTGGGACACTTTGGAACATATTTAGGGTCCATTCGCTGACCTGAGTTAATATCTCCATTTTCAAGGTCCTTAATCACATCTGTAAAGTCTTTCTTTTGTAGTAGAAAGCACCACCATACGTTGGAGGGATTAGGACCTGAGTATATTTGCGGGCCACTCTTCAGTCTCCCACAGCTGTTTAGCTGTGTGTGTGTGTAACTGACTTAGTCCCTCTAAACTTTCGCTTCCTTGCCTACTAGTGTTACAGTCAGGATTTAATGAGAAAATGCTTGCAAAGTGCTTAGCAGCATGCTTCGCAAAGAGTTAAAGCCACTGTAAATTAAAATAATTTAAGTGCTAATAAATATTATTCCTACTATCAAATAAGATCATCTCATTTTTTTCCTCCCACTCATCTCTATGGTCCTTCAATCTACCTTCTGACCAGAGCATTTATTTCAAGGTCTTCAGTCTCTTCTAGCTGATCATATTCGTCGGCTTCATTTAGCAGCATTTAATTAGGTAAACCACTTGTTTTACTTGGAAAGGCATTTCTTATTTTGCTTCTGCCATAACATATTTTCTGGTTTTCTTACCACTTAACTGGATACTTTTTTTTTAAAACTGTTTTCTCCTTCTTTTAACCTACAATAAAATATTGATGTTCCTCAGAATTCTGTCTTGAATACTCTTTGTCTATCTTTATACTGAGATGATGAGTAGTGTAGTGGTTTGATGATCTTAAAAAAGATAGTGGGGCAGTAATACAGACACCAAGGGGTGGGAATGGCATGGGGTACAGCTGGAGTTGTGGTCTGGATCAGATTCTGTGGTGACTGACAGGCCCTGGTATAAGGATTTTGACATTAGTCTTAGGAGTGGCGAGATACATCTTGAGCCTCAGAAATAGATTTTGACATTGGTATATAGGGTGGACATCCGAGTCAGTCTGAGTTGCTATAACAAATACCATAGATTGTGTGGCATATTTATTGTTCACAGTTTTAGAGGCTGGAAGTTCAAGATCAGGATAGTGACATGATCAGGACCTGGGGAAGGCCCTCTTCCGGGGTCTAGACTGCTGACTTCTTCGTATGTGCACATGATGGAAAGAGAGTGAGAGAGCTCTCTGTGGTCTCTTTCGTAAGGGCACTTGTTTCATTCATGGAGGCTCCACTCGCATGAAGTAATCACCTCTCAAAGGCTCCACTTCCTAAAAAACCATCACATTAGGGGTTAGGATTACAATGTGTGAATTCTAAATTGGTGTTGGTAGTGAATGCCTGAATTCTTTCCTCTCCAAAAGGTCTACAGCTGATGACCATCTGCTTTCTGAAAGCTGCTGAACCATGAGCTAACATACTAGCTGATAATTCTGGGCTTGGGTAAAAGGGCAGGAGAGAGAAGTCAGAGCTGTGAGTGGAATGTCAGGGGCTCAGCTTTATACTCTGTATTTAGTAAGAACATGCGAATTTTCTATGAGTTGGAAAAGCAGCACTAATTGTGGCTATAATTTACGCAGTATTGTGAATACCTTCTTGCTGTGGCTGATGTTAAGGTAAGAAGGAATAGCCTTAGCTATAGCCTGGTCTCCTAGCCAAGGGACCGTGCAGTGGGAGAGGCCCAAAAGGCCCTCCCAAGAACCTACAAAGAGCCAATGCTTAGATAACTCTTTCAAAGGTGAAATTGCCAAGTAGTCAGCATTCAACAGAGAAAATAGCAACAACCTAAAGAAAGAGGGAATGGTGGGCCTGTCACAAGGTACCACGGTCACTTAAGTGACTATTTCTCTCCCTACCTCCTCGTACTGCTGCTGAAGCTTCCATGTAGGGTGCCTTCTCTGGAGACCACATCCCTTCCTCTCTACCCTCAAACACTTCTAGACAGTCGTGCATTCTGCTTTTGTGGAAGAGGGAGATATCTACATAAGATACAAGAAAATCTTAACCCAAACTGAAGAAATGTCATAAGCATGAGGTGAGAGATCTATAAGGAACTTGTACCAAGGTAAAAAGAAGGTAAAAGGAGACATTTGATAGGTGTTATTTGGGGAGATGGTAAAATAATTCCAGGTTTATAGTTCAATGAGTTGAGATCTTCAGTCAAAACAAGGAAACATGTATGATTTAATTTCATTATCATTTTGCTCTGTATAACAAAACGTTAAGTGTTCCTACCATGATCTTGCAGATGAGTAAGATGAGGCTTCATGGATATTACAATTCCACATAGATCAGACCACCTGAAATTGCAAAGGGTAGGATGATGCAAATAACAGACTAACTCTGGAGCCATATAAGTTCCAATTTTGAATTTAGATTCTGCTAAGACTACAGAAAGAACTAAGCTACTTCCCTGTGTATTTGTTATCCAATCACTCTGGGTTATTTTAACCGTAGCATATGAAAAGTTTGGTATTATCTATTTTCCTTCATTCCCCCTTTAAAATGTCAGCTCAGTGACCTTCTTTGTCTTTTTTACTGATATTTTGCAAGTCACCTAGAACCAGAGCTTGACACTTAAGAGACCCTCCTTAAATATTTTCTGGGCAAATGAATGAAAGAGGAAATGATACGTAAGCTACCACCTAAATTCTACCATCTAGTTAGAAAAAAGAAGGAGAAAAAGGAGGAAGAAGAGGAGAACTTCAGTACAGAGCCCATCTGGTTATTCAAGAGTCAGTGACATGCAAGTTTGCATAAACATGTCATTATGGGTATTGGTTATTGGTTGTCTTTATAATGGCTTTGGTGACACTTGCATTAAAAAATCTGTGAAGGGAGAGTTACCGTAAGGACCCAGTTGCATCAAAATTCTTTTGCAAAAAGCCTAACCAGTTGCAGAGCTGATTCTTACCCGGCCTACAATTTCTAAGACTTTTATCATTTATTTGGGTGGCTGGGGTTTAGCTTGAGTCAAAGAGACTTAGACAAATAAGCATAACAGATATGCTGGCATGCTTGCTGGAAGTTTCTTTCTCGGGAGACCAGTGGTCTTCTTGGTTAGATAATTTATTCTTAAAGGGATTTGATTTTCATCAAGTAATGAAGACGTCTTGTTTGAGTGCAAGAGCATATTATTTGTTCTTCACAGTTGTCTCTCAGCATAATTTTTTTTTTAAATAGTCTTGTTCTGTCACACAGGCTGGAGTACAATGGCACAATCTCGCTCACTGCAGCTTCCGCCTCCCAAGTTAAAGCAATTTTCTTGCCTCAGCCTCCCAATTATCTGGGATTACTGGCACCTGCTACCATGCCCAGCTAATTTTTGTATTTTTAGTAGAGATGGGGTTTCACCATGTTGGCCAGCCTGGTCTTGAACTCTTGACCTCAAGTGATCAGCCTGTCTCAACCTCCCAAAGTGCTGGGATGACAAGCATGAGCCACCATGCCAAGCCTCTCAGCATAACTTCTATTAGTCCCATAGCTGAGTCACATGGTGGATGTAGATGTGTTTGGCAGAGCGGATGTGTTTGTGTTCCGAGAGCTCAAAGTGAAAAGCTACTGGGCTCAAGTTATTGTAAGATATCAAGGTCCAAGCAGCACTGCTTTGAGATCCCTTCTTAGAGTATCCAAACCTGGTAATGCAACAAGGAGTAGTTTTTGAATGAGCTGAACGGCATTGGTGGAGTCTCATGAATTCATGTGACATGCTTTGCAGAACCTCCCACAAGACTGTGAAGGGGTTTGAGGGATAAAGGCCAATGAATCCTCACTGTTGTACTCAGTGCAAATATGCAAGTAAATTTACCTAGGTGTTTGATTAAATATAACTACTGTTCAAAACTCATCAACCTATATTCTACTTAAAAGCAAAATACGTGATCGTAATAGTTTTCTGACAAATATAGTCAGCTTCATTCTGTTGTTTTAGATGTAAAAGGAATGAATTAACTCAATTAACTCCCCTGCTTTCTTCTTCAAGTGGCATCAATGTTCTGACCCTGGTCCAAGCTATCTTTTCTCCGTACATGCGTCCACTGAGATGTCACTCATCCTGTCTGGTGTTTGGCATTTGGTATCACTTCTTGCTGCCATCATCGGAGGTGTCAGTGTTACCATCCGGTGGCTGGCTGCAAAGCTCTCTGCTGCAGGGAGGTTCCTTGTTATGACCCCAGGACCCTTCAAGGACTCCCTTTCAGCTAAATTCTACATCTTTCTAGGGGCCAGAGAGATTGGGCTTCCCTCCCATGCCATTGCTGGCTAGGCAACGGATGTCTTTGTTTGGCTGCCTCAGGTTCTCTCTGACCAACTTTTCTCTGTTGCAACTACACCGGGAGATCCTGCATTGGTACAGAAATTGTAGGACTTATTCCTTCTTTAGAGTCCCTACCTAGGAAGAGAATATGCTTTCCTTTTGCTCAGATTTTAAAGCGTTTCTGAGAGTTCTATTATTGGCTCCCATTTTGGAGCTAATCAACTGATATTGTGATTATACGCAAAGGTGGATGCTTAAGATCACCTTTCAGAATTGAACTCTTGGCCAGGTGCAGTGGCTAACACCTGTAATCCCAGCACTTTGGAAGGCCAAGGCGGGTGGATCACTTGAGGTCAGGAGTTCAAGACCAGCCTGGCCAACATGGTGAAACCCCATCTCTATTAAAAATACAAAAATTAGCTGGGTGTGTGGCATTTGCCTGTAGTCACCAGCTACTCGGGAGGTTGAGGCAGGAGAATCACTTGAATCCGGGAGGCAGAGGCTGCTGTGAGCTGGGATTGTGCCACTGCACTCCAGCCTGGTTGACAGAGTGAGACTATGTCTCAAATAACCAAACAAAACACAACAAAAAAACCTGAACTCTTGACTTCAACTGTTTCTCTTCCAGTCTTTCTCATCTTAGAAAAGAATCCCACCAGGGGAGTCATCTCCCAGTTCTGCCTTTTTCATCCACTCCCACATTTACTCTAACAGCAATCCTGTCAACTCAGCTTCTGAAACACCATTTCACCACCTCTGGCATGGCCACCTAGCCGCTACTGTGTCTAGATGGTTGTGTGACAACAGCCTTCTATGTCTCTCTATATCTACTATTGCTTCTACAATCCATTTTCCACAATGTGGACAGAGAAGCTTCTTAACAGTGTAAGTCTGATCCCATTACTCTGTAGCTTAAAACCCTGTTAATGGCTTTCCCTTGCACTTTGCACAAAATGAAAACTTACATAGACTAATGTGATTTACCTCTTTTCTAATAGAATCTACTTTTCTTCTCCTCTGCCTTGCTCTGGCCACACAACCTTTCCTTAAGGTCCCAGACATGGGACGCTTTTCTCTACTTTGACCATGTTCTTCCTTCTCCCTGTTCTTACCCCTGCTGCCCATGGCATGGCTGGCTCCTCAGCCCTCTTTTATTCATTGGCATACCCCTAGGACCTAGTACAGTTACTGGTGCATAATAATTCTAAAGTACATGTTTGTTGAGTTAATGAATACTTGAAAAGAAACCAGTGCTGTGGAACGCCATTGTGAAGAGAGAGGACTCTGGAGCCAGACCTCCCTGAATTCAGATCCCTTCCCAGTTATGTGACTTGAGCTACTAACTCTCTCTGTGCTCAGGTTCTTCATGGAAAAAGTGAGGATCATAAGTGTACCAACCACATAGGTTAGTTTTGTGGATAAAATATTATATATATATATATATATATATATATATATATATATATGCCTGGCACATAGCAAGCTCTATGTGTTAATGATTATTAGAAGAGAAGAGATAGATAGATGCAAGACCATTGTCCATGTGGACCTAGAGGCGGTGAGTTGGAGGGTGGCAGAGAGATCTTGGCATGACATTGACAACCGCTGGCAAGAGGGTAGCAGCCTGGGATGTAGAGACTCAAGAACTTCAAACTGAGCAGGGAAGGGAACAGGGCACAACACATAGAAACCCTGGAAAGGAGAGCAATCTGTATTCTGTCTGAGAGAGGGGCTCCAGGAGGAGTGTTATCAAATGAGAGAGTCATCAGCAACAAAACAGTCGTTGCGTCATGTTTCCTGTGGCTTGCAGGGGACCGTCTGTCATTGACAGGGATCAAACAGCTCCTGATTTTGGCAGGGATTTATGAAACAAATGTTTTAGAATTTATTCTTCTCTCCGTAAAAACCCTGATGAACAATCAGAGAAAAAGTATGCATGTTTGCAGACCTGTGGTTTGGAGATGACTTATAATTCTCCTATTACCATTTGCTGTGAAAATACCTCAGCCTGACAAGATCAGAGCTACTGTCATCCTTTTACATTTAATTTTAATTTACACGAAATAATGTTCTTCCTGCTCCATTTCTTCCAATTCCTTTCTTCTCCTCCCCTATTCATTTTTC
This sequence comes from Cacajao melanocephalus, assembly GCA_963573385.1. Lineage (NCBI taxonomy): Eukaryota > Metazoa > Chordata > Mammalia > Primates > Pitheciidae > Cacajao > Cacajao melanocephalus. The sequence continues at coordinate 20,006 of CAUYLG010064636.1, forward strand.
CTTATCACTTCAAAGTTACTCTTTCAGCAGTGTCATCTCTTCTTGCTGTAATATGCTTCACCTTTATACAGCTAATAAAGGCATTATTTTCATTTCACATTTATGTCTTCTGTGGCTACGCTTCTGAGCAGTAGAATTAAACTTAGAAAAAATAATAAGCTGACTAATAGGAAGGATTTCTCTTTTATTAACAGTCACTGGCTGACATTATTTTGGAAACTATTTTTTGAATTTCAGAAAATCAGGGAGTGCTAGAAAACTCATGCCTGCCTCTTATTTTTGCCTCCTTCCTCCTTTCCTTTCCCTGCCTGTCTTCCCTTTTTTCATTTTCTATGCCCTTATAACAACCCATAACATGAAAAAAGATATATTTTCTATTTTGGCTATTGGTTTGAATATTTTCTATACCTTGAACCTACTGCTAATAGACTTACAAACAATTTTCTTTACAAAAATGTCTGCTGTGACAAAAGATTCTGCATTGGGGATTAACTTTAGCACAAGATTTCTGCTAGTTGAGGTAAATATGTAATGCACAACTTTAGGGATGGGAGTTTAGCTTCTTTTTCAGGTCAGCAAGTATGCATTTACTAGTTAATGCTTTTAGAGGCTGAATACTGTCCTGGATGAATCATGAACTAGCTCTAATTTGGTAATTCTTTACTCTTTTATGTGCTGGCACCAGAGCTACACATTTTATCGTAATTTATTTCCTTCACAGTTTTTTTGCTTTGGAATATGGAAATACTCAGTTCTCTGATTTCTTCTTTCTGGTAAATTCCAGTCAGCTACACCTCTCATTTCAACTATAACCTCTTACCAAAGGCCACCACATTCATAATATGATGTGTTGAAAGTTCTGAGAGACTTTACTTTTGCTAATTCATTTTCTCCCCCAAGAGATGATGGCTACTATTCTTCTGAGTTATTGCATCCATTTTAGAAAAGGAACTAATTATTTTTTATTTAACAAGGAATAACCTGGGACTGATAGAACTGGATTCATGTGAAAATGCATAAGAGGTGATGAGGAGATCATTTTCTCCAACAAAATGTAATTTCAAAAGTGATTTAAATGGAACATAAAGTACTCATGAATAAGGTTGCTTTTATAGCTAATGCAGATACCTTACTTCTATCACTGATATTCCTGAGTGCTTTATACTGGCAGATTCTCTGTAAATGTTTCTTAATAGTAACAGTTTTCTAATCCTGACTTTTGTGTTGTTTCTTGGAAGATTTACATGGAGTTTTGAAATGTATGTGTGTACATAGATATAGATCTCACATTTTCTAAGATGATCTCATTATTGGTGACCTTGATAATTGTGTGTGAATGTGGCCTCTAAAGAACATGGTTCCACCAATACTTCTCTCCCTGCTGCGTAAAGATCCATTTTTGTGCCCTGGCTTGCAATCCTTCCTTCAATTACAGGAAAAGCTTTGTTTCTTCCAGGGCACATGCTTTGCTGCACTGTTGGGAATTTTATGACAATTAAAATTTACTTTTCAGTTTTCTGTATTACAGATTTCATTTCAGTTCTGTAGAATTAGCTACAGTTTAAAAAAAATCATTCATTCTGTGTATGCTATGCACCTCAGCAGAAATGCGTGGGAGATAACAATTTTTCCATGTTATTGACTTCGGTGAACCTCGTTGCAGCTATGGAAAGGGATCACAGCAAAGCAAAACACCCTCAACATTTTAGCAGAGAAGAGGGCTCTAGTTAGAAGATTTCGTTAGGAGTAGTAACAGTTACTGCCTCTATTGATTCATTGATCCTTAATTCAAAATCTTTAAATAAACATGTATTAATTAAAAATCAGGACTTCTTGCTGGGACTTACTTTTCATATCTGCTTAATTTTCTTTGAAAGAGCTTTTATCTTATAATTTAAGGAGGATTTTTTTTTTTTGGGTGAGGGGATTGTGCCATACTGTCTATATGGTGACCTTGTAGAGTTAGATTTCAGTTGTTGCTAATAAAATGGACTAAGATGCCAGGTGGAACATCACTGGGGTCTAGTCATCACAGTCACAGGCAGTTAACTGCAATGCTCTTCCTTTTTGGCCTTCCAGTGTGTTGGTGTTCAATTTAATGTGGACATCAGCTTTTATCAGTTTCTACAGACATGCTGATGTGCGCTTGATGGTCTGTCTAGTTATTCATGGCCTCCTTGCAATGAGATATTTCTGCTTCACTCCCAACTTCACAGTCCTGGGATTCGGAGAACAAATCTCCAAAACTACTGCCAACTTCTAGTTATATGTTATTGATAGAAACTTTTGAAACCTGATACAGGCTGCTGACATTTGTTTCCCATAGGTAAATTATCATTTCAGAATAATATGCATCATCTAAACAGTATGTCAAAATGAGATCTATAGTATCGCTAAAGTAAGTCCAGGAGCAGAGTTATCAGTGTGCATGGAAGCATCCAGATAACTTGTGTAATATGTTTTGTTGGTGCTTACAGATAATCCCGTGCTTATTTTCAGGACTAAATAAAACTGATAACATCATGTGGTGTTTCATTCCTTTGCTCGTGAAAGGATTAGCTAAGAGACCATTATTTCTGAAAAAAGATACTTATAATAGATTAGAATACTCTGCCAACTCTCTGATACTCTCTCTTTGATGTTCTATTGCAGAAAATATTAACCTAGCTTCAGCTCTGCTTGTCTTTTATTTGTTCTGACTAACCACTGTGTTCGTCTTATTCCTTTGAGAGGGAAACTTACTGATATATATATGTATATATAGTGTAAAATAAATATGCTGAATCTAGAGGGACGTCTAATATCCATAGCATACCAGTGGGTAATATTTGGCCCATAGTCCCAAACTTCTGACGGTGGTAGGACCCATAACCTACTAGAACACAACTTCCAGTGAGAGTGATGTTTCTCAAGTTTTAATGGGCATGTGGATTACCCAAGGACCTCGTGAAAATGCAGATTCTAATTTAATAGTCCTGGGATGGGGACTCAGATTCTACATTGCTACAAGTTCAGTGCTTGAACCAGGCTTAGAGGAGAAGAACATTTTTGATTTTAAATATAGGCCCTCTACTGCTGTGGGTTCTGGATAAAATGGACATTTGTGACTTCCATGCAGAGAAATTGAGCCCAATGAGAAGGTTTTACTGCTGACATTCACCTGCTGAGTGGACCCACTCCAAATTCTCAGCACAGAGTTCTGATTGCATTGAACTCTTTATTCTGAAAAGCACTACATTTGTGCAGGGCCTGAAAGTACTTGACAGTTTATCTAGTCCCATGGAAATGTACAAAGACAGCTTGGATGGAGGAGAGAAGCAGAGCTCCTGGCGGCAGGACTGGGTTTGAGCCCAGCTTGGCCTCTGCGTGGCTTCATAGGCTTGAAAATGTCGTAGACTCTCTTTCAATTTCCGTTTCCTTGTGTATAAGTTAACGATAATTGTAAAATAAAATTTTATAGATTTGCTTTGATTTCACATGTGAGAAGTATAGAACTGTTTTGTAAATGTCAAGTGCTACACAAATATTAGTTGAGAGGCCCCTAAGCTGCAGTGATGATTTATACTCACATCGGTACACCGGCGTTGCCTAAGCTCCTCCGCTTTTTTGTTGTTAGCAATGAACATTCTGACTGAGAATGTAGACATTCTATTGTGAATGCCTTCTGTGTACATAGTCATTGGGTATAATTCTGCAGTCAAAAAACCGCAAAATATTGTTTTTTCCCTTAAAATATGAGCATTCCCAGTATGTTTTGGGGAAAGGAGGAGGGATGACTAGCTGTGTGAGAGATAGTTTAGGACTCTGGAAGATCTAACTGCTGTTGTGTGGTGGTCATGGATATCCTGAGTCACCCCCAACTTCTGAGAATTATTTGATCAACACAGAGCTACAGTTGGTCTGAGGAGAACATATCGTCCTTATCACCTAGGGAAGAAGTTGGCGTGCAGGCAGCTTGCATTTTAATTGATTTTTTGATGAGCATTGACTTTATTAAATCCTATACGAAATGCCCCATGGCGTCTGTCAGTGATAAGTGACAAGAAAGACATTAAAAGTTTAGTGAACACTTAAGAATTCTTTATCAGCAGGCATTTATTGAATACCCTCTGGACAAGGCTGGTAATACTTGCATTTATAACTGGCAAGGTATTCCCACAATTCTATTTATAATACAGTTTTCACTGAATCTCGTCCCTTTTCTGACATAAAAACCCATCTTCATGGGGCTTGGATTTGTCATATGCATATTATAGGCTGCAGCAAAATTTTTATTTTAGGGAGACAAAATATATCAAAATTTACCTCATGGCAGAAATTAAAATGCCCAATAGCTACTTTGCCTTTTGCCTAGTTTGATGTAGGCCATTTTCTGCTGCTTTTCTTTCTAGACCTCTGATTTTTTTCCCCCAGTCTTGGCCATGTCTTTTCATGCCTGTCATTTCTCTTCTATAATTAGAATACACTGAGGATTTGTCATTAAAGTTTAAGTTATATGAAGCATCCAAGGTCTTTCTTTTAAGGCAGTGTTCAGAACAAGGTAGATGACACTTTGCATGGACATCTTGCTTACAGGGTCTTCCCGTTGCAAAGGAGGCCCCACTGGGACCCTTGGACTCATTGCCTGGCTGGCCACACTTGTGGTTGAAGGTGCTTCTGAAGTGCCTGTTTTGTCTCAGACTCCTGCGGTGGTTGCATTCATTGGACGACTAGTTCAAAATAAGTAGGAAAAGGCCAGTAAGAATTTCTGAAAGTTCCAAGTTGAGGGATATGTAGAGAAAATGGAAATTTGTCTGTCAAAAATATGTGGAACATATTGTATCTGACATAAATCTGCATCTACACATGAGGAAGTTAGAAAGAAAGAAAGAGAAGTGAAATAACCTGCTATTAATAAACGGAACTTTTCTAAATGTTTGCTGCTTGTATTCAGTCATTTGTATATAATATAATTTATGTTTAATCACACCCAAAGCCTTGCCAAGTAGGTCCCACAGGAATTTCTCTAATGAATACATAAGCATCTCTTGTATCGAGCATAGTAATTGCTTATATGCAAATGATTGTAAGTACTTGAACAGTTTGACTTAAGAAGGATAAACATTATGTCTGTAATCTTGTATATGATATTCATTTGCTTAGCAAGCCATTTTCTGATGGATTATATAAAAGCAAACTTCATAATCAACTGAATACAAATTATCCTGAGTTTGGAAAAACAAATTAATAAGATTTTATGATTTGAGTTCCACATCTCTCTGCCATCCGATTTAATATGAAACAGTAACATAACATGAGTTGGTACACATGAATTATAATTTACATTGATTTTTAGTCTTTATTTTTTTTCCTGCTATTTTGTATACCTAGGTAATTTTGAGAAATAGAATTTGCATTAGCATTTTGGAATTAGACAATCAGGCAAGTCGGTTTACCAGTATTAGTGATAGCACTTTTACCCTTCATGCCGTTTATGTGAATAGTTCTTCTAGTACCTTTGCCAACCAAAGGCAACCATGGTGATACTCCTCTGGGAACACCAGGTATCACCTCTCTATTTTAGGTGTTATTAAATGAAAAAATATAATCATAATATCTCAGCGTTGTCAGGACCTTCGAGCTTAGCAGAAACTATAATTTCCAGAAAATCTTTTGTTTGTAAAGTTTCCCTACCGCAATGAGAAGAGTGATTTGTTTGTTTGTTTTGCATATGGAGCCAGACAAATACACACAGGCACCTTCATCCACTATAACAACACACATACACACTCATTACAATTGGATGATAAAATAATTTATTATTAGAGTCAAAAAACATGTAACTAATTTTGAACCACATATATATGGGTCCCTGTACCTGAGAAATCATTCTGATGACAGAGTCACCAATTGAAACAAGAGAGAAAAAGAGAGTTCCCTTCAAAATCCATCTGAGGTTTTTTTCAGAATCTGTCTAAAACTCCCCTAATCAGAATTCTGCTTTCTGTGTATTCATTTTCACAGATATGTGACCTTCTGGATCCTAGATTTGAGAAAAATTTCCTATGAATATATTTGCCAGGATATACCCTCTATGTGTTCATGTGTTCTCATCATTTAGCTCCCACTTATAAGTGAGAACACGTGGTATTTGGTTTTCTATTCCTGCATTAGTTTGCTAGGGATAATGGCCTACAGGTCCATCCACCTCCCTTCAAAGACATGATCTCATTATTTTTTTATGGCTGCATAGTATTCCATGGTGCATATATAACCAGTTTTCTACATCCACTCTATCACTGATGGATATTTAGGTTGATTCCATGTCTTTGCTCTTATGAATAGTGCTGCAGTGAACATACACATGCATGTGCCTTTATGACAGAACAATTTCTATTACTTTGGGATATACCCAGGAATGGGATTGCTGGGTCAAATGGTATTTTCTTTGAGGAATTGTCACACTGTCTTCTGCAATGGTTGAACTAATTTACACTCTTACCAACAGTGTATAAACATTCCTTTACCTCTGCAACCTCACCGGCCATCTGTAATTCTTTGACTTTTTACTAATAGCCATTTTGACTGGTGTGAGGTGGTAGCTCATTGTGGTTTTGATTTGCATTTCTCTAATGAGAAGTGATGTTGAGGTTTTTTTCATATACTCATTGTCCACATCCACATGTACGTCTTCTTTTGAAAAGTGTCTGTTCATGTCCTTTGCCCACTTTTTAATGAGGTTTGAACAAATACTTATTATCTACTATGTGGTGAAGACAGTGCAAGATGATGTAGACATAATGATGAACAAATTAATATCATTGCTGCCTTCATGTTGCTTATGGTCTGCTAATAAAAACAGACATTGATCAACTAATTACACAAATATATAATCAAAATGAGATAATAATATATGAAGAGTATAGAATGTTATATCAGACTATTTGAGGAGGATCTTGCATAGGTTCGGATTGTTTGGGGTTTAAAGAAGGCTTCCCAGGTGAAGAGGGAAGGCAGAACAATGCAGAATTGGAACAGTGCATGCAAAGGACTTGAGCCGAATAGAACCATGAAGTGTGAGGAATTTGAAGAAGTTTAAGCATACTGGAAGCACGCACAGGGAAATTAAGTGGAGGCCAGAATGAGCAAAATGTCTATGGTTTTATTAAGGATCATTTTTGAAAGAGACTGCTATGATCACATTTTCATTTTAAAGTAACATTTTGGTTACGGTATGGAGATTAGAGTAGATATGGGTGTTATGGACTGAATTGTGTCCACACGCAATTCATATGCTGAGACCCCAAACTCCTATGTGCCTATTTGGAGATAGGGCCTATGAGGAGGTAGTAAGAATTAAGTGAAGTAATAAGTTCGGGTCTTAATCTGATAGGACTAGTGCACTTATAAGAAGAGGAAGAAACACCAGAGCGTGAGATTGTGTGATCTTTCTCTTTTTATTCTTTCCCTACCTGCACCCCCATCATGTACATAGCATAGGCCATGTGAGGACATAGAAATAAGGCGGCTATTTTCAAGCCAAGAAGAGAGGCCTTACTAGAAACCAAACTTGCTGGCACCTTGATCTTGGACTTCTAGGCTCCAGAGCTGTGAGAAAATCAATTTCTGTTGTTGAAGCCACCCAGTCTGTGGTATTTTGTTACAGCAGCCTGAGAAGACTGGTCCAGGGGATAGCAATGGATACGGGAGTTCCGGGTAAGGGACCACAGCAGCAGTTCAGGTATGAGACAGTGGTAGTATGTATTACAGTGGATATGGCAGAGATAGAGAAAAACGTACAAAATGGAGAGACTTTTTGTATGTGTAGAATTAATGGGATTTGGTGTTGGAGTGTATATATAAGGTGAGAGAAAGAGGGATTAAACTTTGTGATGTAAACTAATGTGACTCGCACAACTAGATGAATGGCTTGCTCACTTTAGGAGTCACGAGAGGAGGATCAGGTTGGGGCTATAACTCGTAAGTTCAGATTCTCTCACATGAAGTTTTGGATGTCTTTGGATCTTATTATCTGCTATCTGGTGAATCTGTGGAAGACACAGATGGGACTGGAGCTTAGAAATAGTAAACAGTGTTCACAGAATCTATTACTATGTGACTTCTCAGAATGTTTAATATGTGTAAATATGTTGTTGTGAATTGTGACTTTCCTATACAAGCTTATGGTTTCTTGCAAGTTTCCAAACATTGAACTCTTTTCTGAATGGAGAATCCCACAGGGCTAGTATTCTGTAGAATATATTTGGTAAATGCTTGTCTATAAGAGTATTTTTAATCATTCTCTTTCCCTGCTGCTTGGTATCAGTAGCCTTTAGTTTTATTTAATAAGACGTATTTTGGGTACATGATAACCAGGAGATTCACAAGCCATGAGAATGACATGGAGAAGCATTGAAGACAGGAGGTTTACATTTTCTCAGAATTCCTCAGTGAGCATTGGCAAGGTCCTTTAGAGTGCATGGTGGGAACAGAGCTGAAGGCCCGGTATGGAGCTGGAGCAGCCTCTGCCTTCCAGGCCACTCCTAGATACTGTACTGAGAGAGAAAGTGCTTGAACACCACCACCATCCTCAACTCCTTGTCCCTCTATACAATTGTTGACTATTTTTCAGAGTTATACCATTCCCGAGGTTGAATCTATCTTAAAAACTTAAAACATAAATGTCTTTCTCGCGTTGACCCACACCAAGTTTTCAAAGTTATTACTTAGAGGTTCAAGTCAATTGAGTTTTATGGACTTAGAATTTAGATAAATAGAATTTAGTAAGTTATAATTCTCCTTAGTGTTTCTGGCAAATAAATCATACTGTATGCAACATTCTACAACTGACCTTTTCATTCAACTTATGTTCTGGAAATTTGTTCATCTAACTACATGTAAATTTATGTATTTTTAAGCTACTACATAATATTCTATAGTATAACTATGTCAAAATATATATAGACATTTAATTGTACTCAACTAGATTAAAAAAAAACACTGTATATACCAGGTAAATTAGTAGCAGATACAGGAAGAGGAAGATCAAATACAATAAATTAAATAATTCAGCCTGTGCTTTGCCCAAAAGATTATATGAACCACAAAAAGTTTATTCATATTAATTACCTCCTCTTCATATTTATTCTTGAGAAATAAATGACTGGATAAACAAATTTCCAGAGAAACTCTTTATGCTAAATTTTATACCTAATGTCAAATCCTCCATGCCATTTTTCTCGTTGTTCCAAAAAATATGATCTTTCACTTTTTAAATGCTTCCTCTCCATTCCAATTAAATCACTTGGAGCCCTGCATTTGAGTTATTTATGAGAGCTGATGGAGGCACACAGCCTCTGCCTTGGTGTCCCTGGTAGTGCCTTGTTCATAGTGGTCTCACAGATGGTTTTGGTTGGATTTTGAATTAAACTAGATTACTTATTCGATTCTGGTGATTGGGTGACCAATGTGTTCTTGAGCTTCATTTATGTCATTACTCTTCAGAGAGACAATTTTTCTTTTGAGTGATGGGTTTGGAGGTTAATGATTTAAATATTTCCCAAAGAAGATCTATCTGCGATCCGTGTCTTCTAATGCCCCCGTTCCACTTCGCTCTTCACTGTCTGCGTGAAGTATGGCCACAGAATAATTGCTAGATAGTTGGAGATGTTGAACTCAATTTACCAGTTGCTACAAAGTAGAAAAAAGAAATTACATGAGCCATAGTTTTTATTATGAAATATTCATAGAAATAAAGTTCAACCTGTGTTACAATAAAATGTTAATAAGGCTTTTAAGAAGGCAATGAAGGAAACATGTTTACTGCTAGGGTAACTGAATTCAAATCTATTATTTTTAAATTTGGCAAAAAAGGATCGTTTGGGGGTAATTTAAGTGTAACAAAGGTAGATATTTGCTTTTCTTCAGGAAAAACTTCCATTGCTATGAAGTTTCTACGTGAATAATTTTAATTTTTTGAGATCTCCTGTGGCAAAAATAAAATAATCAGGCATATTTATATACTTGTTCATATCTTTCTGCTGTAATATGTTTAGTAGCAATTTAAATTACCTTAATTTAGGGGGACTGAAATCCCCTAAGATTCTTTGCTGTCCATGTGAAGATCAGAGTCAAGGAAAAATGACATTGCTCAGCGTTTAGAAATCCTCAGGCAGAGGCTGAAGTGGGAAGTCAAACTATCTGCCAAGAATTAATAAGCTAAAATAGGATAAGAGGAGTTCCTTCTTCCATTTTTCTTCATACTCCTTCCTTCACTGACTCTAAGCAGCTCTGGAAAGTGTCAATCCTCTGCCACTGTGCATAGTAAGCCTAGCAACAGCTGAACTCATTGGCTTGTGAGCACTGCCTTTGTCAGTTTCACTCTTGGCATCATGGAAACTGACCATCCTGGGTGTGAGTGCTGCTGAGCTGCTCTTCTGAAATGTCAGAGGTATTATTGACTGCAACTCTGGCATTTTATAACAATAGAAAGTTCCTTGACAAGCTAGCTAGGCTCTAGCTTGGCTGTTTATGCTACAGGAGAGAAGGGACGTTTCTTATATTGTGTGTGCATTTTTAGCTTTTTAAGGCAGAATTCTGGAATCAACAGTCACTTTTTGTGACAGGCTTCTGTCACTGTGACTGGCACAAGCTCTTAATGCCATAGTCTCAAATTATCCAGTATGTGCTGATAACACACTGGTCACCAGGTCACCATGACTTTGGATATAAATCATCATGAGGAAGCCGTGTCAGTATTATGTTGAATCCAAAGGAAGGAGGTAAAGGCTACAGCCTGAACACAGTAAGCCTGAGGTTATATATAAGAACCTAGGCTCTTCTGAGTTTTAATCTAGCATATTCCAAGCTTCTTAAATTCAGTCTGTTTTGGTTACCACATTCTTCTATAAATTACAGGCAAATGGAAGACAGATAATGTCTTCTCACTCTTTAGCATAAAACTACTGGCACTGAATTCTGGGTATTTTGGTCACACTGTGTATTCATAGGTATTACTCTTGTTGGTGATCGCAACTGTGCAGATAATTGCACCGTTACCATCTCGGTACGATTCCTTCTGTGATTAAAAAAAGTTCAATATGTAAATGTAATTCTGGAGAGCACTGCCTTTAAAGTTTGTTATAAATTTTCAACACACAGTTATGCAAATCTAGGACTTCATAAATGTCATTTAATGGTAATGATTGTCAGCTGCGTGAGAAGTTTTAGCTTTCTAGATGGACTGAAAGAATATACAGAGTTTTACATTTGTGGGAAATATAGTGTTGATGAAGTACCTAATTAGGAGGATGATCTTTTCTGAGAGAGGAAGAAGTAAACTTTCTGTTTCTTTCTGCTTAAAAAGGACATTAGTGTTCCCTCAACCCTTCCTGAAGCCTTCCCCAGGGAGAGGCCATCTGAGTCACATGTCTCAGGATGAGAAAGCAGTGGAGTTGAGTTGCAGTTTTTTGTGATCCTAGTGAAATGAAATACCAATTTTCTGGGATAAACTGTAAGTTCAGAGAAAATAGAATTTCCTGGCATAACAATTTTTGGACATTCTTTGAGTGTTCATCAAAGAAGTGTGTGGATTGCTTCTGTCAGTATGACTGGCACAAGCTCTTAAAATTGTTGACAGCTTGCAATTCTTTTTACTGACTTTGAAACAAATTATTGACAATATAATGCATTAACTTTCATGTTAATGCAATAAGAAAATAAGTGATTGAATACAAATTTTCCAATAAAATCTCATACTTAGAAATTAAACCTCACAATGACCTACATTCATTGTCATTCAATGACCATTTGATTGTATCAGGGTTTGCACTTGATTTCAGTTCTAAGCAAGTTTTAAAATTTGAGGTGACCTCCAAGGTGTCTACATACTTGTACTGGTTTGTGCTAACACTGTTATTAATTCTGCTGGATAAATTGCTTATGACTTATGCTTTTACTCAGTGGCTGCTATGTTTCAAATTATGTTGTAAATTGTGCCTTAGCCAGATTGTTTCTATGTCACAGTTAGCTGTGTTCCTATATGCTGCAAAATTGTTTTGTATTCTAATAAAGTTCACTTGATTTATCAGGCTTTTATAAGCCAAGATCTCAGATGGTAACACATATTTATTATAGTGTTTAATGCTGCTTTCCACCTTTTGATTAAAGACTTATTTAGTCGACTAAAATGGGGTTTGATTTAAATTCCAATTAACCTTTTACTTCCTCTGTGCTTTTTAAGTGCATAGTATTATTGTACCTTGATAATAGAGTACAAGTTTATTCCTTAATTCACTGAAACCGACTATATTTATTAAGCCAGTTTGAGGCTCCAAACTCCAGTTATACAGCTGGCATGATAAACTAATCATTGTGAAATAAAATAAATGGTTCCATGTATATAATTCTTAAACTGTATTTTCTGAAATTTTTGGAAATGTGAATAAGCTATTTCTTAATAAAAGTTATTGAAAATATGAGTTACAGTTTTGCAAACTTTGATGAGTGTCATACGAATCAGGCTTTTGACACACCACCTATTCAAAAATATTTAATGCTTACTTTATAAGGTGCTTACCTTATATTCAGTTCAATTCAACAAGACCTGGGCACTGAGGCCATTGTAGTATGAAGCGGAATAGCATTTCCTAACTATGACAAAAGTCACTATCTAGCAGGGAAGACAAGTACATGAATAATTAGTATATGATGTGGTAAGTTCTGATGAAGTAGTATATATGAAGCAGGGTACAATGCCAAGATTGGAGGATCTTATCTGAGACAAAGAGAGAAGTCTTTCCATGAGAGGCAGGCCATTTGAATTAGGTCTAAGTAAGAGTGTATCCGACAGATGAAGGGATAGGGGATGAAATTCCAGGCAATAGAATAGCATAATCAGAGGCAGAGTGCAATGAAAGTAGATCGTGGATTTGGAAAACTCTGGTTAGTCAGGAATAAATAGTTCATGGTATGTGTGCATGGGGTGGGGAAGATGGGGTAGAAAGGTTGGAATAGGAAGGGTAGTATATTAAGATGTAAAAGTTGCATAACCACATGACTTTTTCTAAACTCTTATTTTAAGTTCCAGGGTGCATGTGTAGGTTTGTTACACAGGTAAACTTGTGTCATGTGGGTTTGTTGTATAGGTTATTTCATCACCCAGGCATTAAGCCTAGTACCCATTAGTTATTTTTCCTAATCCTCTCCTTCTTCTCTGCCTCCACCCTCCAAATGGTCCTAGTGCGTGTTCTTCCTCTCTATGTGCCCATGTGTTCTCATTATTTAGCTCCCACTTAGAAGTGAGAACATGTAGTATGTGGTTTTCCAAATGTTCCTTGTGTTAGTTTACTAAAAATAATGGTCCCCAGCACCATCAATGTCCCTGAAAAAGATGCGATCTTATCCTTTCCTATGGCTGCATAGTATTCCATCGTGTATATGTACCATATTTTCTTTATCCAGTCTATCATTAATAAATATTTGAGTTGATTACCTATCTTTTCTAACGTGAATAGTGCTGCAATGAACATATGTGTGCATGTATCTTTATAATAGAATGATTTATATTCCTTTGGGTATATAGCCAGTAATGGCATTGCTGAATCTAATGGTATTTCGGTCTTTAAGTCTTTGAGGAATCACCACAATGTCTTCCCCAATAGTTGAACTAATTTACACTCCTGCCAACAGTGTGTGTTTCTTTTTCTCTGCAACTTTGCCAGCATCTATTATTTTTAACTTTTTACTAATTGCATTCTGACTCATATGAGATGATATCTCATTGTGGTTTTCATTTGCGCTTTTCTAATGATTAGTAATGTTGAGTTTTTTTTTAAAATATGATTGTTGTCTGCATGTATGTCTTCTTTTGAAAAGTATTTATGTCTTTTGTTCACTTTTTAAATTTTTTTCTTGTAAATTTAAGTTCTTTATAGATGCTGGCTATTAGATCTTTGTCAGATGCATAGTTTGCAAAATTTTTCTCCTATTCAGTAGGTTGTCTGTTTACTCTTACTGAGAATTTCTTTTGCTGTGCAGAAGTTCTTTAGTTTAATTAGATCCCATTTGTCAATTTTTGGTTTTGTTGCAACTGCTTTTGGCATCTTTGTCATGAAATCTACCTGTGCCTACGTCCCCACTGGTATTGTTTAGGTTGTCTTCCAGGGTTTTTATAGTTTTGGGTTTTACATTTAAGTTTTAAATCCATCTTGAGTTAATTTTTGTATACGTTATAAGGAAGTTGTCCAGTTTTAATCTGCACATGGCTAGCCAGTTATCCCAACACCATTTATTGAATAGGGAATCCTTTCCCCATTGCTTGTTTTTATCAAGGTTGTTGAAGATCAGATGGTTGTAGGTGTGTGGTCTTATTTCTGGGTTCTCTATTCTGTTCCATTAGTCTATGTGTCTTTTGTTGTACCAGTACCATACTGTTTTGGTTACTGTAGCTCTGTGAGATGTGGGGCACCACCTGCGGAAGTCTGGCCTGCAGACCCTGACTTAACAATGGATGAATGAATGCACTCTCACACCATTGCAGTGTTTCAAGTGGACACTGGCCGCTTTCAGAGGGCAAAATGCAACCAATCGACCCAGACCCTCTATCTGTCACACATTTATTCCCTCAAGATTTTACAACAGAGGTTCTGAGTTAACACACTTGTGGATAATTAACATGGTTAAGAGAATGGTTTTAACCATGAAAAACCATGGGGTGGGGTGTCCCAGGGTAAATGCTGTTAACAGCTCTTTGATATTCCCGAGAGAGACCACCCAGCACAAAATTTGCATGAGTAAACAGAGTGGAGACAAATGGGTGTAGGGTAAACAGACTTAATTGGGAAGGCCTTTGATCATTTCTGTCTCTTCTCTAACTTAATGAATTGGCCAGCCACCTTAGCCTTCCAAAAGGTTTGAGACTAATCTGTAACTTTCCCTGATATATCTTTAATCTTTTCCATAATATTTTACCAACCACCCCCAGTGAATCTCAACAGCTCTGCAATATAGTTAGAAGTCAGCCAACATGACGCCTCCAGCTTTGTTCTTTCTGCTTAGGATTGCCTTGGCTACTTCGTCTCTTTTTTGGTTTCGTATGAATTTTAAAACAGTTTTTTTTTTCTAGCTCTGTGAAGAATATCCATGGTAGTTTAATAGGAATAACATTGAATCTATAAATTGCTTTGGGCAGTATCGCCATTTTAATGATTGATTCTTCATATACAGAGCATGGAATGTTTTCTCATTTGTTTATATCATCTTTAATTCCTTTGAGCAGTGTTTTGTAGTTTTCTTTGTAGATCTTTCCCCTCCCTAGTTAGGTGTGTTCCTAGGTATTTTATTCTTTTTGTGGCAATCATGGATGGGAGTTTGTTCCTAATTTGGCTCTCGGCTTGATTGTTGTTGGTGTATAGGAGTGCTAGTGATTTTTGCTTGCTGATTTTATGTCCCAAGACTGTGCCGAAGTTGATTGTCAGCTCAGGAAGCTTTTGGGATGATACTATGGGGTTTTCTAGATACAGGATCATGTCCCCTGCAAACAGGGATAGTTTAACTTCCTTTCTTCCTATTTGGAGGTCCTTTCTTTCTTTCTTTCACCTGATTGTCCTAGCTAGGACTTCTAATACTACGTTGAATAGAAGTGGTAAGAGAGGGCATCCTTGTCTTAAGTCAGTTTTCAAGGTGAATGCCTCCAGCTTTTGCCCATCCAGTATGATGTTGGCTGTGGGTTTATCATAGATGCCTCTTATTATTTTGAGGTTCCACTTGATATTTTGATGCAGCCTAAAATGATAAAATATTTTACTTTAAATTATTTTTGAAAGGTCAAATAATATGCACAAAGATACTTTTACTTCATCTCTGACACTCTTACTGCTACCCCTTCCCTAAACTACCTGGGAATGGAGTAAAGATCAAGGTTGTAGGGGGCTGTGAGAGATGGAATGGACATTGGTTTCCTCTTTTTTGGCTCCCCTAGGTATCTTGAACTACACAAATGACCAAGAATGAGCTAGAACAATTGCTATAAGTGTATCCTTCTAGGGCTCAAAGGTAAACTCTTCCATTATGACTAAAACCATGCTTCACTAAAGATTGAACTGTAATTGGCACTGGGACTAAGGTCCCAAATCTAGAGACTTCCTTGACTCTGTGGAGAGGGCTCTAGAGGAACTTCCACATATATACCCCCTCCTTTCCTCTAAACTCAGGTCCTCACCCACACTATCTACCTTGAATCTACCAGGACAGATCTTATGCCATCTATCCCTGATTTGTCAGACACAAAAAGAAGTTTCCAAAGCAGCCATTCTTCATCTCTAGCACTCCATGTAAGGGTCTGCATGACCATAGTTTCCCTTTTCCTGCCTATCTTCAACTTGTGAAGCACTTTCATTGTGTTCTCCAGAAATCATGGTCCTGCGACAGCAAATACTCCATATGTGGCCATCTTCTTATAGAAGCATTTAAATCACTTGTTTTGCTCTAATGGAAGCCTGTTTCTCTATCCCTCTACTCTTTTGATCTTTAAAACACAATTTCTCCTTTAGCTGTCTCAACTATTGATAGTTTTTTTTTTTTTTCTCAGAGATCTCATTCTCCTGAAACTTGGGTGGAGTTTTATGTCATCAGCTTATGTTGTCATCTGCTTGTTCACTCTCTATCATTTTATTATCATCTCAACCCCTGAGTTGTTCCCCTTCTTCTTTCATATATATTTTTTTTTTTTTTTTTTTGAGATAGAGTCTCATTCTGTTGCCCAGACTGGAATGCAGTGGTGTAATCTCAGCTCACTGCAAACTCCACCTCCCAGGTTCAGGTGATTCTCCTACCATAGCCTTCCAAGTAGCAGGGATTACAGGCACACATCACCTCTCCTGGCTAATTTTTTAAAAATATTTTTAGTAGAGACAGGATTTCACCATGTTGGCCAGGCTTGTTTTGAACTCCTGACCTCAAGTGATTCAGCCCTCCTTGGCCTCCCGAAATACTAGAATTACAGGTGTGAGCCACTGTGCGCAGCCCTTCTTTCACAGACTTAAGCAACTAACTCCCTGACTTTTATCAACATCATTCCTGCCCTATTTTTACTTGAGTTCAATTTTAATTTGAGGATCCTTTCAAGATTCTGTCCTCCAGTGATCTTGTTCTTTACCTTATTTTAGCTGTCACTCATGAGATTACTCTAAACCACATCCTTACCAATAATTGCAGCTCAACTAATATATTAATTTTTGCCATTTTGCTCTCTGACTAGGCTTGAATTCTATGGGCAATCACTGTAGATGCTTCTTGCACACATGCACACATGCTCTATTACTTTGTTCCTGTCTTGCTTCATTGAACTAACTTGGACAAACCACAATCCTAGTTAAAAGAGCTCTTTGTCTACTTCATGCCTGCTCCTGGTCACTGACCGGAGAAAAATACCTCAATGCGCTCAATGCTCACATTTTAAACTCATGGTTATGAACATCAAATGAATTTTGAATGCTATCTGGCAATCATAATGAATTTTCCTAGGCTGTGGTACTATTTCATGTTCTCTCCTTTTTCCTCAAACCTCTTAAGGTTTGCTCTCCATTTGCAATCTCAGCTCATGGTATGATTCCCTATTTTACTGAGAAAGTGTAAGTACCTCAAGGAGAACTTTCTGGGGACTCCCACAACTGCATCTACTCATCAAATAGCTTTTGCACTAACATTTGTTGCCTTGTGCCTATATCTGGGCTCTGATCTAAAGCCAGTCCTTCCTCTTGTATACCAGATTCCATTCTTATTTCCCTATTTGATTCTCTTTCATCTTGGCGCCTCAAAAGTGCACTTGAGCAATTATCTACATTCTTTTTTTTTTAAAGCAGCTATATTGAGATATAATTTATATTCAGTAAATTGCAGATGTTTGAAATGCACAAACTGATTAGTTCTGGTATTGCAGACATCATGAAACCATTCCCATTATTTAAGATAATGAACTTGCTCATCACTCTCAAAAGTTTCCTCATGTTCCACTGAAATCCTTCTCTTTTCCTCCCCATCCACTTACTTACCTCTAGGTGAACTGCATTGTCTGGTTTTCTGTTACTACAGAGTATATTTCATTTTCTAGAATTTTATACGAATGCAATAATACAGTATATATTCTAATTTGGCTCTTTGAACTCAACATATTGATTGATGGTATGAATATCAATAGTTTATTCCTTTACATTGCTAAATAGCATTCCATGTATAGATATGCCAAAATTTGTTTATCCATTCATCTTGTCAATTTCTACAAAACAGATCAGTTTTAAGGAAATTGCCATCTTAAAAATATAAAATTGTTTGACACATGAATCTGGTTTAACTCTATTTATTTAGGCTTTCTTTTATTGTCAGCAATGTCTTATAGTTTTGAATGTATAGGCACTGCACATTTTTGTTAGTTTTATTCCTAAGTAGCTTGTATGTTTTGTGTTATAATTAGTATATTTTTAGGTTCCAAAAGAGATAAAATTGATTTTTGAATATTGATCTTGAACCCTGCATTCTTGCTAAACTCACTTATTAGTTTTTGTATCTTTTTATAAAATTTTCAGTGAAGATGACCATGTCAACTGTAACTAATGACAGCTTTACTTTTTTTTTCCCCTAATGTGGATGCCATTTATTTATTTATTTATTTATTTGCCTTATTGCACTGGATAGAACCTTCCCTATAATGTTGAATAGAAGAGATGAGAACAGACATCCTGGTCTTATTCTTGCTCTTAGGAGAAAAGCAAACACCTTTTTACCATTTAATATGATGTTAGTTTCATAGGTACCTTTTATCAGTTGAGGAAGTACCCTTCTGTTTTTAGTTTGGTGAGACTGTTTATCAAGCATGGGTGACATATTTTGTCAAATGCTTTTCTGTGTCTGTTGAGATGATCACATCGTTTTTCAATTTCAGTCAGTTGCTATGGTGAATGATATTGATTGACTCCTTTTTTTTTCTTTTTTTTTTTTTTTGAGACAGAGTCTTACTCTGTCACCCAGGCTGGGGTGCAATAGCGCAGTCTCTGCTCACTCAACCTCTGCTTCCCACATTCAAGCGATTCTCCTGCCTCAGCCTCCTGAGTAGCTGGGATTACAGGCACTTGCCACCATGACTGGGTAATTTTTGTATTTTTAGTAGAGACAAGATTTCACCGTGTTGGGCAGGCTGGTCTTGAACTCCAGACCTAAAGCAATCCATTCACTTCGCCTCCCAAAGTGCTGGGATTACAGGCATGAGCCACCGTCCCCAGCCCCCATTCCACTTTAACTCTTTGCTGCTCTTCTTTGATTCCAACCAGTCTCTAACATCACTTCAAAAGGAACACCCCCTCTCCCTCAGGATAGACTATAAGCAGCATTGGTGAGGATGTGGAGAAATGGGCTCTCATACATGGCCACTGGGGATGTAGGATGGTGTAGGGCAGTTCCCCAGTCACCTTGCTGCACAGCCCAGCAACCCCACTAGGTGTCTACTCAATGAAAGAAAACATACGTCCATATAGAGACTTGTACCAAGGACAAGTTCATGGCTGCATTAACCGTAACAGCGCAAACTAGAAATGATCCAAGTGTCTGTCAAATAGTAAATGCAGAAACAAAAACATGGACCATGTATGCAGTGGAAAATTATTCAGTCATAAAAAGGAGTGAAACAGTGTTACCACACAAAGCCTCAAAAACATAACGGCAAGTGGAAGAAACCAGCCAAAAAAGGCCACTCTAGTATAATTCCATTTTTATGAAATGTGAAGAATGGGCAAATCTCTAAAGACAAAAAGCAGATCGGTTTGGGTTCGGGAGTGGCAGTAATTGGGAATGGGCTTGACACGGTGGCTCATACCTATAATCTCAGCACTCTGGGAGGCCGAGGCAGAAGGGTCACTTGAGCCTAGGAATTTGAGACCAGCTTGGGTAGCATAACAAGACCCTGTCTCTACCAAAACAAAACAAAACAAAAAAGTAGCCTGGCATGGTGGCACATGCCTGTGGCCCCAGCGACTTGAGAGGCTAAGGTGGGAAGAGCACTTGAGCCTGGGACGTCAAGGCTGTGCTGAGTGTGTCTGCACCACTGCACTCCGACCTGGGCAACAGAGCACGACCCTGTATCAATAAAAAAAAAAAAAAAAAAAAGAGGCAACAGGCAAATTGGGTGACGGAAATATTCTAGAACTGGATTGTTGGTAAAAGTTGTACAGCTCTGTAAATTTACTACAGAATCGGTCAGTTATAAAAACGGATGCATTTCATGGTACAAAAAATTAGAGAAAAATATAGGGTCCAAAAGTGGCCCTCAATAGAGTAAGGAGGACCTGTGTCACTGTCCATGGTGACAGTGGTGTGCTTCTTCAGGAAGAATCCCATGGAATAGGTGTAAGAATCTGCTCATGTGATTACATTTCATGATGTTTACATCTTAGAATCTTCCCCAAATATTTGTTCAAAACAAACATCACTCATTTTGTGTTCCTGCAGAAAGAAATCCCCCTGGGGCCTGCCCCGCTCCAAGTCTGTTTAAGAAGCTTCTCACCTATCAGCACCTCTGCCACATAGACCATGTCTCATTCATCTCAGAACACCCCTCAAGAACATCAGACACCCCACACGGGTGGAATGGCCGTGTGGACGAGACCTACACGGCCCTGAGATAATCCTCGAAATACAAGTGGGGATTCTCGGTGCCTTCATGACGGTATCCGCCTTACCTGCCAACACCTCCCACACTCCCATCACTTCCCCCGTGATGTGATCTTTATTTTGGCTCATGTCTGTCCCTGCTGCTGGAAAGTAAGCGTGGAGGACAGGCATTTGTCCAGTCCATTCTCCGTAGTATCTCCAGTATCCAGAGACATAAGATGTACATCTACATCTGTTAAGTTATTTAATGCATTGTTGAAGGGATCTAGAATTTACATATATATTGGCACAAAGCAAGTACTGTTACATGCACTAGAAATTGCTGAGCCAGGCACCTGTCCTCTCACAGGTGAAGGTGCTGAAGTTCCCAGGGGTGGCTGGGGGGGCCCAAGCCTGGGGCTTCTCCACCACACCGCACATGCGCCCCCTGGTGGTCGGGGCTTTCATGGTGAGGGGCCAGCGAAGTTCCTGGAGTCTGGGCTCCTACATCTATCCCTGCATCGTGGTCAGCCTTTTTATCTTAGCCAGAAGGCTGAAAAGTAATTCCTTACTTTTTAAAAAAAATTGTAAAATATGCAAAATGTAAAATGTCCGACTTTAGGTATTTTTAAGTGTGCAGTTCAGCGGCATTAGGCACACACACTGTTGTGCAACCATCACCACCATCATCTCCAAACTGAAACTCCACATCCATTAAACAATAACTCCCAGGGGGGCAGGTGCCAAAGGAAAAACTCCCCTTCCCCCTGCCCCCAGCTCCCGTAACCTCTCATCTACTTTCTGCCTCTATGAATTTGACTACTCTAGCTACCTCGTGTAAGTGGAATCATACAGCATTTGTCTTTTTGTGTCTGGTTTATTTCACTTAGCAGCATGTCCTCAAGGCTCACCCATGATGGAGAATGTGTCAGAATGTCCTTCCTCTTGAAGGCTGAGTAATATTCCATTGTATGGATTTGACAGACATTCACCAGCAGGTGGACGCCTGGATTCTTTCCAGTCTGAGGCTGGCATGGTCAGCGCTGTTGTGCACATGGGCATAGCCACCCGAGTGGGTGTCATCTTTGCATTCGCAAGCTGTTGCCAGGCACTTCCATGGGTTCTTGGGGGAACAACTCTACAGAGCAGGCAGTCCAACAGGGGGACTACTGCACGAGAATGGGTGGACCTCACTGCATGGTGAGGACTTGAGAGCAGCTGTCAGGGTGCCACTAGGAGGGTCTCAGTCAGACCTGCTGGTTTGTGCCTGGTCAGGTGCCCACATAACCCAGGCTGGGACAGAAGTCTGGGAAACTCCAGACAGGCAGTCAGAGCACCAGTTTTAAATGAAGTCCAGGTCACATCAGAGGTTCACAGTCCAAATCTCGTCCCTAAGGCTCACATAAAACACTAGCAACAACAAAAATTAACTCTGATGCCTCCACTGGAACGTGAGTCATGAGCCCAGCAAGACACACAAATAGAGGAGAAATGGGAGCATGACTTGATATAATGTTGCCTTCTAAGGAGAACAGACAGGGCTAACGGGATTTAGCAACCTAGAAAATTTGCAAGTGAAGAGAGACGCACCCGTAATCCTAGCACTCTGGAAGGCCGAGGAGGGGAGATCATTTGAGGTCAGGAGTTCGAGACCAGCCTGACCAACATGGTGAAACTCCATCTCTACTAAAAATACAAAAAAATTAGCCAGGCGTGGTGGCGCATGCCTGTAGTCTCAGCTACTCGGGAGGTTGAGGCGGAAGAATCGCCTGAACCCAGGAGGCAGAGATTGCAGTGAGCCAAGGTCATACCACTGCACTCCAGCCTGGGGGAACAGCATGAGACTCTGTCTCAAAAAAAAAAAAAGGAACCAACTGAAGAAAGAAATTCCTAATGGCAGCCAGCCTCCAATTTCCTTAGCTCTGCTGACTGTGGTGACTCCCCATTTGGCCCAGGATGTGCAGGGGCCCTGTCCCTGCCCCGCTGCACTTGTCTGGCTGCAGACTGGACTAGTCCTCCAGCAACGTGTCCCACATCCCATCCCATAAATCCTGTGCTCCCGCTCATCTTGGAGCACAGGATGTTGATGCCTTCACCTTGAAAAATCCCTCCCTGAAGATACAGACTCAATGTCCCCTGCTCTGTGAAGGCTTCTCTGTCCCCTGACCGCACTTCCCAAATAACTGTGCCACGTGAGCCACCAATCACTCTGGGCCAAAGCCTGCCCCGGCTCCTGGCACATTGACCGCATCCTTCCTTTCCAGCTTCTCAGATCTAGACCATGAAGGCTGAGGGCAGGGGTGTTCTTGTTCTTGGGGCCTGGCACACAGGAAACCCTCCATCACTAGGGTGGCACGGCAGGTTCCTGGTGTCTGAAGATGGACTGGGATGGCCTCACTTGCTCAAATGGCTCATTCAGGCTTGCGGCTGGCTTGGAAAGGATACCCGGCTTGTGTCCTGCACCTGCCCACACACAGGGCTTCGATTCGTGCTTTCAGTGGCTCTTTGCTGGACTGTGGGCACCACCACAGCTTTGTCCCTGCTGGACTGTGTATCCTTCCCCTTGTCTTTCTGGCTCATGGCTCGGAACAAAGCAGCTCACCCATCCCAATTTCTAGAGCCGACCCCACCCCCAACCCTCATGGAGCCTCCATCGTGCAAGAAGGGAGGTGGGGACCTGGCAAGTCATCCGGGACAGGCATCTGAAGAGCAGGGGCTAAAATCTGAGACTCAGGCAAGTGGTTCCTGAACCCAGCTCATCAGCACCGTGAAGGGGAGCGAAAAATCAAACCAGGCCAACACCCCAGCCCAGAAGATCCCGACTCCTGCTGCCCACAGACAGACGCACAAGCAGCTTTGCTGAGGACTCCTTTCCATCCCGGACCCCTGACCTTGGAGGAGCCCCTGGGGCCTGCCAGGGGCCTCTGCCCTCATGGCAGGATCCGGACACTCCTGGGATGCTGCGGCTTCTGTACCTGCTGCATCAGCCTCACATCACGGGAAGGTCTCTCAAGTTCTGAGTCGAGGTGCATAAGCAGGGTGGGAGGCTACAGCAGCCCCCGAAGCAGCCTGCAGAGAGCCGAGCGCCTCCCACACAGCACCTGGCAAAAGGCACCTGGCATCGCTGGGAAAAGCCCAGATTCAAAAAGGCTGGGCCCTGGAGTCATGCACACCCTTCCCCAGGTATCCCTGTGCAGAAAACAGTGTCCATGGGGGAGAAAGAGGCCAGGCTGGTGTCGCAGAGCATCAATGGCATAGTCACTGCCCCTCCTCCGACTTCCTTCCTCCTGGGATCCCACAAACAAGCCCCCCTGCTGGGAGCCTGGCGGTCCAGGGACCAGGGCAGCCACTGCCTACTTGGTGTGAGTCATGAATGCCCTTCACAAGGCGATCAGATTCCTTCCTGTCCAGTGAAGGCCAGGAGCCATGGTTCCCACCCACCACTCCCACTGACACAGAGACCAGGGGCTGGAACTAGATTGTGTCTGCTCCATCGCCTCCTCACAAATGACGACAAATAAGGGTAAGAACATCAGCAAACACTGACCCCCCACCTGTGAGAGCAGAAGTCACTCAACCCTGGAGGCTCCATGGCCCCCCACCTGTGAGAGCATACATCACTCAACCCTGGAGGCTCCACGGCCCCCGACCCCAATTTAAAGGTGAGGAGGCTGGGCACAGTGGCTCACACCTATAATCCCAGCACTTTGGGAGGCTGAGGCAAGTGGATCACCTGAGGTCAGGAGTTCAAGACTAGCCAGGCCAACATGGTGAAACCCCATCTCTACTAAAATACAAAAATTAGCTGGGCGTTGTGGTGGGCCCCTCAGCTACTCGGGAGGCTGAGGCAGGAGAATCGCTTGAACCTGGGAGGTAGAGGTTGCAGTGAATCGAGATTGTGCCACTGCGCTCCAGCCTGGGCGACAGAGTGAGACTCGGTCTCAAAAATAACAACAACAAATAAAGGTGAGGGAACACATTTGGACGGGTTGGACAGTAACTCGCCCAGGTCACACTGAGTGGTGCGGGGGTGACAAACACTCTCTTTGACTGAACTCATGTGGTCCCTCCGGCTCTTTATTCTGGCTAGATCCCATCCTTGGGCATGTTCTCAAGAGCCCAATTTTTGCAAGAATCCTGCTAAGACAGTTTAGCCAGAGCCCCCCAAACTTGCTATCTGATCAGATTCCTCATCCCATGCCATCCCCAGGGCACATCTATCTCTCTGGCCTGTCTCAGCGAGAATCCTGTCAGGTCGGTTTCACCAGAATCTCTTTCCCTCGAAGTTGCTTCTTCATGATTTTCCATCCATCAACCCTACCCTGCCTCTGAGCTGTAAGCTCCCACTCATCCATGTGAATCCGGCACTGGGCCCACTTCTAGGCCGAGGTCCTTCCCCCATCACAATAGCCAAAATTTTACCACTTTAACTGCTGTCCAGCTTGGGTTTTTCTTTGATACTTACTGCTCTCCTCTTCCCTAGGATGGGGTGGGTTGATGGGCCAGCACCCCCAGACTCAGAGAAAAGCACAGGTCATGTGCATAACTACTTCAGTAGCATCGCATAAAAGGGTTTCAAAAGAGGGCCTGACATGGGAACACAGGAAGAGGCATATCAGCTCTTTCTCTTTTTCACTGAGTACTCAGAGGTCCTGGTTCAAATACGGACACTCCCAGGACTCCAGTGGTTGAAGATTTGGATGAGTTGAGTCAATAGTTGGCAGAATCTGAACCTCCCTTTACCTGGCCTGATGAGCTGGAATAAGGGGACCGGCACCCAGGGCTGTCCCTGGGCTGAGCAGTGAGGCTGCGCCAGACACAGGCTGGACTGTGGGGGAGGAATGCCGTAGGCTGGGTGGGGGCAGACAGAAACATGGAGAGGGAGAGGGAACGGGGAGCGACGGGAGGACTGCTGGCTTTGCAGTCTGCTCCCTCCACCTCCCTGAATGCCTGGGGACCCTGATTCTGAGCAGGTTAGAGAAGTGTCTCCTGAGTGTCAAATGAGCTCTCTCAAAGATCTGCTGCAAGGACCGAATTAGAAAGCACATGTGGTCATGCGCAGTGGCTCAGGCCTGCATGCCAGTACTTTGGGAGGCCGAGGCTTGAACCTGGGAGAAGGAGGCTGCAGTCTGCAGTGAGCTGAAACTGTGTCACTGCACTCCGGCCTGGACAAGAACAAAACTCTATCTCAAAAAAAAAAAAAAAAAAAAATTAGCCAGGCATGGTAGGGCATGTCTGTAATCCCAACAACTTGGGAGGTTAGGGCAGGAGGATCGCTTGAGCCGAGGAGTTTGAGGTTGCAGTGAGCTATGATCCTGCCACTGCACTCCAGCCTGGGAGACAGAGCCAGACACTATCTCAAGAAGACAAACAACAACCAAAGAAAGCATGTGCAGAAAAGCCTGAGCCGTGACCATCATCCAGACTATGACCAACACTTGACTGATGCTAAAACACTTCGGGGATCTCAAAAAAGACCAGCGCCAAGTGCTCCCTCAAGAGCGCTGTGGCCCATCTGTGTGGTACAATCTCTCACCAT
The DNA here is from genome assembly GCA_963573385.1 of Cacajao melanocephalus. Taxonomy (NCBI): domain Eukaryota; kingdom Metazoa; phylum Chordata; class Mammalia; order Primates; family Pitheciidae; genus Cacajao; species Cacajao melanocephalus. Next base: position 46,161 of record CAUYLG010064636.1, read on the forward strand.
GAGAATCCACACAAAGGCTGGCAGGGTGAACAAGATAATGCAGTGGGACAGGGACAGGACAGCTGAGAGCAATGTTTAGTTAATTTGTTTTGTTTTAGACAGAGGTCTCACTATGTTGCCCAAGCTGGTCTTGAATACCTGGGGTCAAGCAATCCTGCTTCAGCCTCCTGAGTAGCTGGATTACGGGCATGCACAAGAGGAGCCTTTTTGCTTTTAAACCTGATCTCAGTCTAGGGAGCCCCAGGAGGCCCCGAGCCACTGAATTCCCTTACGCACTTCCAAGGTAGAAAAACAGGCAGGAGCTGCACCTCCGAAGATGTGGCCAGCCAGGCCAGGGTGGCAGGAGGGGATGAAGCCAGCACTTAGTAAACATTTAAAGATAGGCACAGGATGGGCCAATTTCAGCCCGGGGCACCACCTAACCATTCTGCTTTTGGGTTCTCCTAAGGCCAGGCAGGAACTGAGGCCCCAGCTGCAAAACCAAGTTGAATGGAAATTCTTTGGGGATGAGATGACCCAACAGACATGCAGACAGAGGGTCATCCATCAAGACCCATCAAGGCCCACACAGGCACTGGCACAGGACTCCCACGGTGGATGTTTCAGAGCCACAGCTGCCCACCCCATCCCACCCCGGGTGCAAGGCCACGTCAGCGTCCCCAAGGGCAGCATGAAAAAGGACACCATGCATCAGGCGGGGATGGCAGGGACGGCAGCCTCACCTGGACCTGGCCCTTCCCCATGAGTCTGTCCGTGCTCTCGCCGTCCTCCTTGGGGATCTTCGTCTTGTTGTAACACTTTTCGTAGCACAGTATCCTCAAGGTCTGGGAGCCCTCCAGTTCTATCTCAAATTCCTGCAGTCCCGAGGAAGAAGGCAAGTCCAGTGTGAACAAACAGGTCAGCGTTATGGCCGAAGGGGCCTCTGAACCGAGGCTCTCCCTGCCGCCCTTGCTGCCCCAGAGGGACCGATGCCTGAGACCCTCGTCCCGTAGTCCTGGGATGCATAGATTTGTTCCCTGTAAGCATCCTTGGCAAGAGACTGTGGCCCAGCCTGGATGCTTCCAGAAGCTCCGACTGGCTCTCAAACCTAATCCAAACTCCTAACAGCAGCACCTCAAAGGGTGATCCCCACACCACCTGTCTCAGAATCTCCAGGGTGCTCGTCTAAAGATATTTTTATGGAGCCAGGTGTGGTGGCTCACACCTGTAATCCCAGCACTTGGGAGGCCGAGGCAGAGAGCTCACTTGAAACCAGGAATCTGAGACCAACCTAGCCAACATGGTAAAACCCCATCTCTACCCTAAAAATACAAAAATTAGTCGGGCGTGGTGGTGTATGCCTGTAATCCCAGCTACCGGGGAGGCTGAGGCACAAGAATTGCTTGAATCCGGGAGGCGGAGGCTGCAGTGAGCCACGATCACGCCACTGCACTCCAGCCTGGGCAACAGTTGGAGACTCTCCCTCAAAAAGCAAGAACAACAAAAAAGATATTTTCTATGGACTCTGGATGATAATGATCTGTCGATGTGGGTTCACTTTTAGGTGGTGAGACTATTCTGTAAGATATTATCATGGTGGATACACATCATTCTACATTTGTCAAAACCCATAAAATGTATAACACCAAGAATGAACCCTACCTAACGTTAATTATGAACTCTGGGTGATAATGATGGGTCATTGTGGGCTCATCGACTGTAATGAATACCCCACTCTGGTGTGGGATGTCCATAACTGAAGTGGGGGCAGGGGGTATACGGGAACTCTTTGTTCTTTCTGCTCCATTTTGCTGTGAACCTAAACTGCTCTTAAAAAATGAACTCTATCTAAAACGAAACAGAGTGATCCTTGGGGATGATATGGGAGGGAGAGGGAGGGACTTGGAGGAAAAACTGCTCCCCTAGCTTTCAAGTTGTCTGCCTTGGGTGTGTGGTGTTAACTCTCTACTCCATCACCCTGATGGTGCCATTGGTGAATCTGCACTTCACACCAAGGTGTGTGTGCACATGGGTTCTTGGTGGGGAAATGGAAGAAGGTGAGGGGAGAAGAAAGCAGCCGGAATTTCTGAATCTGAATGGGGTGTGTGTGTGTGTGTGTGTGTGTGTGTGTGTGTACCAGGAACATGTGAGTGTCCCCGAGCCCAGATTTTCATGGACAGTGAGTGTGGTGGAGGTAACCTGCTGCAATCTAACCCTCACACCTTCACACCTCCCTGGAGCTCCCGTTGCTGCCTGGCACCCCTCTCTTGTTGTCTCTGCTGGGCCATGGCCCTCTTGCTCTCTGCAAAGGCTTCTTCGGTGGATCCCATGTGGCTCTTATCTCCTGCACATCACAGCTGCCACTCAGCCCTTTTGCAGGAATGTCCAGAGCTACAACAACTAGGTAATTTTACTGAGCTCCTGTGCCCTTGTACTATTCAAGCGACATGTCTAAAATGGTCAAAGAGTAGCGGATGCTGAGAAAGGAGACCTGGGTTCCAGCCCCACTGCTTACTCCACCAGCCTCATGACCCATGTAGACCAAGCAGCCTGGGGGCTCCTGGCTTCCTCCTCTGCAGGACAGGGGGTGGGAGGCAGCTCTCTGCAGGCCCAGCTGTCTCTACGTGCACCATCAAAAATGAGACTGTCGAGGTCACAGCTGCTGCAGAAACTGGGAGATGGCACCTCTCATGGATCTGGGGACTTAGTCAATACTAGTCTCTCTGCAATCACTCCCCTACTCCCAGAGGGGCAAGGCCAAATGGCTAAGTGACTCATGCAGCAGCTCTCCAAGGTGGAGGAAGGCACAGCGACACACAATACAAACCCAACACCCCGAGACAAGCAAAGCAAGCAGGACCCTGCAGTCCCTGTCCCAGCCCTACCAGCAGAGCCCCAGGCTTCCGGAAGCCAAGAGGGTCAGGGGAGCTCATTCCAACTTCTGCGGAAAAACACTATGGAAACTACCAAGTAAACATAAGCGATAACAAAGGCAGACAAAAAGCCCTTTCAAGCCTCTTTCCAAACAGTGCTCCAGCAAAACAGGCTGCTTCTTTTGATGACAGCGGGGTGGGTAAGGTTCTTAGGAACAGGGAGATAAAATCTCTTGGACACGTCACCTCCTGGCCCTGAATTCCAAGAGATTCCTGGAATTCGGCAGCACTGCCTTCGGGGGAAGCCCTCAGGGAGCCCCTGAAGGTTTAGATTCTCTCCAGTGGAAAACATCCTGTGACCAGCCGGCAGGCTGGGCCCTTGTGGAATCAGCCCCTCACCTCGTTCCAGTTTGGCTCAGCTGTGTCCCTGTAGACGCGCGTCTTTGCTTTATTCACAAAATACCCAAAGGAATCCACCTCCAGGGTGCAGTACAGATCTGTGGGAAGAAAGGGACAAGGAGAAGGTGGCAGCGCTTTTCCACATCACCCACATGGTCTATAAGAGCAGGTGTTATTTGTAGAACCCAAAAAAAAAAAAAAAGGTTTTAACTTACTTTTTAAAAATAAAACACCGAATGGGGTTCTGGCATGAACACCAGCACCTCATGCGACCCCCCTGCCTGATCTGTAAAATTCCCCTGGGTGCAGCTGGGAAACGGGACTTCCCACAACGTTCATTCACGCAGTCAGTCCACAAACCACAGCTAAAGCCCCTACAATGAGAAGGGCCCTGCACTGGTGGGGACACAAGGGACAAGAGCCACAGTGACGCCACGGCAGAGGCCAGCCGTCCTGGGGGATGTGGGAAGCTCCTACAACCAGAGCAGACCCCGCTCTAAGTATTATTGGGCAAAGAGTGAAGGCAAAGGGGACCCCAGGCCACTGTGGGGCACAGGAAGCAGCTCAATGCTGGGGAAGCCGTGGGGTGTAGGAAGAAGGGAGAGAGACGTGGCTGGGGGAGAGTGGGGCTGGGCTGTGGGCAGTAAGTGGCAGGGTGGGGTTTGTATTTTAGAAAAACCACCTGAGTGGCTCACGTCTGTAATCACAGCACTTTGGGAGGCCAAGGCGAGCGGATCACCCGCGGTTGGGAGTTTGAGGCCAGCCTGACCAACAGGGAGAAACCCCGTCTCTACTAAAATACAAAATTAGCTGGGTGTGGTGGCGCATGCCTGTAATCTCAGCTACTCGGGAGGCTGAGGCAAGAGAATCACTTGAACCCAGAAGGTGGAGGTTGCGGTGAGCTGAGATAATGCCATTGCACTCCAGCCGGGGCAATAAGAGCGAAACTCTGTCTCAAAAAAAAAAAGAAAAAGAAAAACCATCTGAGAAGGGGGATGGAGAGACCTGGTAGGGGGACCCTTTCTGCAGGGACATCCAGAGCTACAACCAGGGAGGAGGCCACAGCCATGGCCTGGCCAGGCAGCCAGAGACGATCAAGAAGCCTCACTGATGGAGAATGGCATTTAACAGAGGGAACGTGAACGGCAGTTTCTGGCATGGCCACAGGGGTGGATGGTGGTGCCCCTCAAAGGAACAGGACATACGAGGAACAAGTTTGGGGGCCATGAATAATAGGTTTCGTTTGGGGATGCAAGGTTGAGTGCATGGGACACTGAAGAGAGAAAAAGGTAACAGGGAGGCAAGGAGAGACAAGCCAGGGACTGCAGGGCAGCGTACGGTGTCATCCTGCATTGCTCACAGACAGGACCCGGGAGCCAACAGAGACAGGGCCCAGGGGAAAGATTATGTGTGTTACAACGCTATGGAGGTGTACTCTGCATGTCATATAATTCATCCATTCCAAGTGTGAGGTTTGAGGATTTTTAGCAAATTTAAACACGAGCGCAAACAGCACCACAATCTTTTCGCGACACTGCTCTCAGCTAAAAAGTCCCCTTGGGTTCATCCGCAGTAAGTTCTTTCTCCCAACCCCATCCCTCAACAATCACTGGTAAGCTTTCTGTCTCCACATTTTGCTGTTTCTAGAAACTTTTTTTTTTTTGAGATGGAGTCTCACTCTGTCACCCAGGCTGGAATGCAGTGGCACAATCTCAACTCACTTAACCTCCGCCTCGTGCGTTCAAGTGATTATCCTGTTTCAGCCTCTTAAGTAGCTGGGTAATCTTTGTATTTTTAGTAGACATGGGATCTCACCACGTTGGGTCAGGCTGGTCTCAAACTCCTAAGCTCAAGTGATCCACCTGCCTCAGCCTCCCAAAGTGCTGGGATTACAGGCGTGAGCCACCGCGCCTGGCCTTAGAAACTTACATAGCGCAACTGATGTGTTACTTAGTCTTCACTGTTCGGACAGCTCCAGCAGCTGGGGGAGAACCCCACTTAGAGGGCAAGGGAAAAAAAAAGAGTATTGGGGGCCGGGCACGATGGCTCACGCCTGTAATCCCAGCACTTTGGGAGTCTGAGGCGGGCGGATCACGAGGTCAGGAGTTCAAGACCAAGCCTGGCCAGCATGGTGAAACCCCATCTCTACTAAAGATACAAAAAATTAGCCAGGTGTGGCGGCACGTGCCTGTAATCCCAGCTACTTGGTAGGCTGAGACAGAATTGCTTGAACCTGGGAGGTGGAGGTTGCAGTGAGCCGAGACAGCACTGCTGCACTCCAGCCTGGGTGACAAGACGAGACTTCGTCTCAGAAAAAAAAAAGCAAAAAAAGAGTATTATCCATCCAGCTCGACAGACCAGCCAAATCTGCTCTGCTGTGGGGTGAAGGTACACTCTGACTGCCCTCCTGGCTTGGACCCAAGATTCCTGGGCACTCCAGCTGCTGCCTGTCAAACTCCTTATCAAACCCCTGTGATTACCTGATCCACCTGCAAGGGGCAGCTCACTGGCTCCCAGGATCTGAAACAGGTTCGGGAGAGGGCAGAGACCACTCTGGGAAAAATAATTCCATACCCAGAAGGCATCAACCAGCACTGACGCTCCACCGCGGCCAGTGATCAAAGTTGTCCCATGGTCATGTGAACAACCTCCCTACTTCTCCACACCCCGGCCTATTAATCCTTCCTGGGTGAAGAACCTGGCTTGGTCCGTGGAACCTTCCTCCCCACACCAATACTTACTTGAACTCTGCTTAAATCCAGTAGCTGAGTGGACGATGACATTCAGAAACCCATAGAGTCCCGGAGACTCATCATCTGTACAAGAGACCAAAGAGGTGAGCGTCTGTTGTCCTGGGAAAGGGAGGCAGGTGACAGGCTAACTCTGCTTCAAAATCAACCATCTGAAAGACACGGCTTAGCTGCCATCTGCCCAGCACAAGGCAAGCCAGTGTCACGGGCCAAAAACATAGCCATCATGATTTCTGTCTTGGGGATCTCAGGGTCCAGTTGGGCTCACAACACAGGCAAACCAGGGACCCAAAGTGTCATAATGTTCCAAAGACAGCAGAGGGGGTCGGGGCGATGTGGACGTGGACGAGGTGTGTGTGGACAGGTGTGCACAGCATGTGCTGTGTGTGTGACCGAGCCTATGAGCGACACTGAATGCAAAACTCGGCTTGACCCAAAGTGCCAACCAGCAAGTAGCTGGAGGAGGGAGGGCTGGGAGGATGGGAGTGGGGCCGGATCAAGGCACAGAGCATCGGAGGAGCGTCCGCTGTAGGCCTCGTGACTAGGAACACAACTAGCAGTACTTCTCAACCACCCAGCAGCAGCCACTCGGGGAGAAACCACTCCTAACCCATCTCCTCCACTCCTGGGAGGAGACAAGAGGCCCTAACAACACACCTCTTCCTTCCAAGCCAAAGTCCACTAGTCCTAACAAAAGTGCTAACAGGAAGTGGGGGTCAGCCCTCCCTGTAGGTGCCCTGTGCACAGGAGGACGGGCCCACCTTCCTTGTTGATGGTCAGTGGAATGCTGTGGACCGTCTGCAGTTTGACACACGAGTTGGTCAGCATCTGCAGCTCCACGGATGTCAGGGAGAAGCTTTTGAAACCTGGGAGGTTGGAAAGAGAGGTGCACCAATTGGTCAGTGCACTCCTTGGCCCTCCGGCCCCTCCCCCGGACCCACGCCATGTCCTGAGGAAGGGGCATGGCAAGGACTGGTGCCAGGACTTGGGGGCTCAGGAGAGGGCACTTGGCTCCCAAGTGCAGTGCTGGTCCAGCAGCAGAGCGAGGTGCGGCTCTGGAGGGCCCAGGCCTGGAGGAGTCCTGGCGTGAGACTTACAAACACACACATCACACACGCTACCTACGCTCAGCCACAAGGCAGGTCTGAGAGTAAGTGGCTGGTCGGGGAGCACCTCCCTGTGAGGTCTCCCCAGACAGACAGCAGCCACAGCTCTGCCCGCTCCTCTGCTAACGCAGGCCCCCATTTCTCCACCGGGTGAGGAAAAGGGGCTTATTTCTGGGCATAATGCTGAACAGGGAACAGATGCTGCCACTCTAGAAATAACATGGGCACCTGGGGCCAGGAGCACTGGCAGCGCTGCTCGGGGCTCCTCGTTGCCCCAGACCACGGGGGCAATGGGGCTGAGACGTGGCTCTGCATAGGTAAGAAGGATGAGCCTGAGGGGATGGGAGGTCAGGCCAGGTCAGAGGCGCACAGAGCCCTGCCCAGCATCCCTGTGAAAAACGCTGCTTTGCAGGTAATGGCCCACAGCTGTGGGAGGACCAGGCCGCGTGGACATGGTGCTCAGCCCAGGTCCCCCTGCAAGAGGGACAGTGGCGTACAAAGGGCCAGTGGGAACATCTAGGTAAGGATGGCACGTGAATCCCAAACTTCCAAGGAGGAAACTGGATCTGCCTTCCTTCCCCCCGCTGCCCCTGCCGAACACAGGACAGAAGGAAGGAGTGCCCTGACAGAGGGAAGTGCCCAGAGAAGGAAGGGGCTGCCCCGTGCTGACAGCAGGCAGCCTGGCCATGTGGACGGGGCAGTGGGGCCAGTGCGGTGTGGCTACCCCAGTGGGCCCAGCCAAGGGCCCCTTTAGCATCAGCACCTACTGGGGCAGGGAAGGCCTGGGGGAGCACAGAGCAGATGAGGGGAAATGGGGGAGGCCAAGAAAATGGGGTGGTGGCAGGGTCTTGGAAAGGCCTAAGGGGCAGGCCAGGGCGTGGGATGTATGTGCAGCAGGCTGGGGAAATGAAGGCCCAAGGGATGGGGGCAGGATAGGTGTGGGGTATGTCTAAGTGAAAACACGGCGCCATTAGATAGTCAGGAGCGGAGAGACAAGACGGCTGGGAGGCCTATCAGGACGGCTGTCTCCAACTTGTTTTCTAAATGAGCCCTCCACCTAACACTTCACTCGGTAAAACCGCTCAAAACAAAGAAGGCTTCAAACCACAGGAGCGGCCAGTCTGGCCCTGGTGTTTCGAAGCCCAGACCTCTCAGGACAGAGGACACTCACACTTCTTCTGCTGCTCCCGGATGTTCTCCCTCCACTCTGCACGCTCATAGTCGGAGGAGATCAGGAATGTGTAACTCTAGGGTAGGCGAGAAGAACATACCCAGTTATTTCCACCCTGGCTCTGTGAATGCCCAGCCAGCCTGGGGCACCTTGGAGCACGCAACCCACACCTCCAGCTGGCTGGAGCCCAGTGGCCAGGTGTGCTCACAGCCTGGCATGTCGCTTCTGGCACTCCCTGCCCTTCTTGCCAGCTGGGTGTCACAGCACCTCTGGCACAAGCTCTCGCCCGAACTGCACGCATCAGGGTGTGATGCCAGCAGAGGGGCACAGCTAAGGGACATGGAGGTGACCAGGTGGGAACTGCAGAGGTGAAGGTTAATCTAGACCTGACCTCCTGCATTCAACCCACAAGCCCCACACTAGCCCAGAGAGGAGACTTCTGCAGAGCCCTCCAGCGGCCTCTCCTGGCCAGGCTAGAAAACAAGCCATTCTGCATGTTGACAGGTGTGTATCATGCCCCTGGAAGGACAGCCCAGGCTAGAGACGGCACCAGGAGCCAGACTCAGGACAGAAGGTGCATCTCTGGCCCTCAGGGCCCCGGGACAGCATCCCTGTACCAAGGACCAGGACTGCACAAACCTGCTAGGTGCCCCTGTCTTATACCCTCCTTGGAGACCCAGTCCACTCCCAGCTGTGGGAGCTGAGCCAACTGCCACTCAACCTGAGGGCTACGGCTCAAAACCCCAGAAAAAGGAATGAGTATACTTGCATGCACCATGCTGGACAAGCCTCTCTCAGCGCGGGGTGCATCCAAGTGAAAATGCACTGCCATTAGACAGTCAAGAGCCCATCCCAGGCCAGAAGAGCAGGAGGGGCCGGCGTGGCAGGCGCTCACCTTGCCGTTACGGCTGTGCACCCTGAAGGCCATGCTGGGAGACATGAGCAGCAGCAGCGACTCCTGCTCTGACAGCTTCTTCTTGAGCCTCTCCGTGGCCTTGCTGCCCTTGTTCGCTCTCTGCGGGGAGATACCACAACCTCACCTTCCCATTCCAGCGCAGCCCAGGGCCCCAGACTGCTGCTGGTGGTGGCCTTTGGAGGACAGAGCAGCCTTTTTACAGGGTCAAGGCATGGCACACGCTGCAGGACATGCTTGGAACCTTTCTTGGAGGAATGAAGTCTTTCCCCTCATAAGGGTGGAGAGAAGAGACTTCCAAACAACCCTGCCTTTCATTTTCTCCCAAATTCAGACAATGTCCAGCGGGCTGTTACGACCTAGAGGGTCCCTCACCCGCTTCCTAATCCAGTTACATTTCCACATTGGGCCTGCTGGGCACATTTGTGGAGGTCCCAGCAGAAGACCAGACGACTGTCGATAGAACCTGGACAGGTGAGTCCTTCCTATGCTGAGCCGGGTGGATCCCTCTAGAAGCCACTATCCCTGGGGAGAAAATGTGCTGCCTGTCACCAGATAGGGCCCCATCCCATCCCCCAAAGAGCTGAACATGGAGAGTACAACGGTCACACTCAACAGGCCTCAGCTGCCCTCAGGGCACAGCACTGGCTCCCACTCTGCATGGGGACAGCCTACCACGGAGGTCACAGTCCCACAAGGATGAACAGCACAATGTTCACCCCAGTCTTGAAGCTCCCATGTGCTCCTAAGTGTGCTGGGTTTGGGTGCAGCAGGCTGGGCAGCTGGACAAGGGCTGAGGACTCCTGTCTCGCTGCGTCTACCCTACCTGGGTGTCCCTGGGCCCAGGCCCAACCTTTTTGCCACCCACCTCCTCTGGTCTAGCTAACCAGATTGAGGGGCTTGTCCTCACCATTTTTACAGTCTGCAAACACCTCTGGAGAAAACCAGGTGCCTGTAGTCCCAAATACCTGGAGGGGTGGCACCCCCACCTGGGCCTGGCCCCCATCAGGGTAGCTGTACGGGGGAAAACCAGCCCCTACCCTAGGCCCCGGATACTGGACCATTCCAAGCCGTCCAACATCTGGCTGTGACTTTCTCCAGTGACTTGGTACTTCACCCGCAAAATGGAACCACACAGCAAAGGACGCTGCCTGGGCATCAGGAGACCACACACTTGAACTCAAGCCAGTGGCCAGAGGTGAGAACCAAGAAGCCTCTCTCCCACCCGGCTGACTGAGCTCCTGCATTCCTGCTGCTTCCTTAAAAGGACCATCCAGGCATTTGCCTGTGAAATTAAAGTGTCCACACCCTGTTCCCTTAGGAATACTGTTAGCTGTTACGTGTGCTTTCTCTATCTGACTCTTCACTTCTGCCTCGTGTGACCCAGGGACAGAGGACTGCCCTCCCTCCTCGTGGCACCTCCTTGTCCAAAACCTGCAGGTAAAAAATCTCGGAGCTAGTTTCCCACTGTGGTGGTGTGTTTCCGAAAAGCTAAGCGTGTTTTCCTAGGTCAGGTTTTCCCAGGGATGCCAGAGAAAACACAAGATCAGGCTCCCACTGCCACAGCAATGGCCAGGCAGGCGTAAACTGGACACAGTTTAAAGCTGTCAGTGTAAACAAGTTTCCCTCATGAGGGAACCCTGGTCACAGATGAGATAACTAAGCATGAGGTGGTCCGCCAGGTGTAAGAAGTATCCCGTGAAAGGCACGCTGTAGAGACCACGACCAGTTCCCTTTGTTTTTCTGGAAGGCTGGGTTGGCAGCCCCTCTGGTATGGTGCTCCGCATTAAGCTGGGGGTTCTCAGAACAATTGGGCACCTAGCTGTGCCCAGATGCCCAGTCCTCCAAGAGCTGAGAGCTCATATGCGTCCCAGAGACCAGACCTTGGGGGGCTCAGAGGCCTGACAGAGAGAGCACCCACTGGCCGTGTGTGGAAGCTCCTGCCCACTAAGACCACACCGAGCCCGGCCCTTGCTCCCGCCCCCTCCCCCCACCCCCCTCCATGCACCTTCTCTCTCTGAATGTCACTCTTAATCTGGGAGATCTTGATCTTCAGAGCGTCCAGCTCCTCGTCTGGCACCAGGGGGATGTTGGGCACTGCCTCCGATTCGTCCACCATCTGGAAGCTGAGATCCGTGAGCGGAATGTACCATTTGCAGTCATACTGCTGGGTTTTGCTGGGGGTGGGGAGAGAAGAACACTGACATGCACCAATTACCTTCCACATGTCACTGCTGTCAAGAACCCAAGAGCCTGTCTTCCTGACCATACATGGTTTACCCGACCTAAACCCAGCACGTGTTCCATGTAACCGACTGGGATGAAGCCAGTGGCGGGCGCTGGTGGCCCCGGCCTCAGCCTCAGTGATTCCTGGGAACAGACACTCTGAACACGTGACTCCAGGCCCCAGGCATCTCAAGAGTCTAGATCTATCTTATCCTGTGCTGACTCTAAGGTGGAGGGCTCATGTGGGAGCACATCAAAGCTGCACAATGACAGGACAGGACTGAAGTCCACCCCCAGGGCTGTAAGAGTTTCAACAACTGCAGATAAAGCTGGCGTCATCCCCTCGCCTGACAGATGGGGGAGCTAAGGCTCTCCTCTGAGTTGACTGATTAAACCTACTCGGCAGGGCAGGATGTGGGGAAGAGCCTGTGCTGGTCTTCCCAGTGTGGCCTTCTTTGCTCCACTCCAACCTGGGTGAACCCAATCCCTGGAGGGAGGAGGGCAGTGTGTGCAGGGCTACACTGAGAATAACTCAGAAGCCACCACCCAGCACTGCCTGCAGTCCCTGACCTCACACTTCCCGGAACGGTCCTGAGGTGGCCTTTCTGCAATGGTCCTGGAAGTCATGGTCAGGTTTACCCCTCGCTACAGGAGTCAAAGCTGGTCACCAGGATGTCCCATGACGTCTCCAGATTGCTAGTGACAATCTTTAACCTGGAGCCTGGCATTGTGCCCAAGTAGCAATGGAATGTAAAAAGAGCACCTAGCTACATCACCACTGGTCTCCGCCGTGACGGACCCTCCACGCCCTGGAGCGTCAGCATGGACGGGGTCACTGCCGGGACGGGGCCACATTGTTACTCACCCTCCGCTCTGCTTCTTGAGCTTGGTGCAGAGAAGCAGGTCGGTGAAGAGGAAGACATGGCGCAGCTTGCGGGCCCCCTCCACCAGCTCCACCATGAAGCTGTCCTTCAGTAGCTGCCGGTGCTGCAGTCACAGGGAAGGCTGGAGTCAGGGCCAGCCTGGGGTGATGGTGGGGTGTGTTCGGCCCTCCCAGCCCAGCAGGAGCAGGTTAACCCAGAGACGTTCTCTCTGGGAAGATTTTGCCCCCTCCACATCTGACCCTCACACTCACTTTCCAGAACGTTTTGTTCATCTCACAGTCCTGCTGACCGATCAGGGCTTATGTGTAACTTCTCTTTTCAACAAATTTCCCAGTCCCTCTTGTGTGCTTAGCCTTTGGAAGAGGGTAGGAGGATGGGGGAGGGGGGAGGTAACGGCTGTGGGTCTGGAGGGGCACACAGCCAAGCAAACGGTCTGCTGTGAAGATGGGCGATGGGAGGACCCGCTTTAAACAGGGCAGCCAGTGCCTCTCTGGGGTGGCAGGTGGAGATCTAGAATTGGCAAGAAGCCAGCCATGCCAGGAGCAGGTATTTCTGTAGAAGGACCATGTCAGGCACAGGCCCTATAGTGGGAAGAGCTTGGTGCTGGACATTCAGTGTGGTCTGTGGGTGGAGATGGGCCCAGTGCACTCTGGAAGTGGCAGCCCTCGAGGTCACGGCAAAGGGTCAGGCCTGGTTCTGAGGGCAGCAGGAACCCAGGGCCCCGTGCCTGGAACTCCTAGTCCTCCCAACTAGACAGGATGGGCAGGGTCCCTGGTGTGCAGGAGCCACACCTCTGACACCTGCCTGGACACCCATAGCCTGAGAGCAAGGGTTAAAGTGGAACGCAGGTGGGCAGCACAGGGCAAGGGCACAGGCTCCTAATAAGCCACGCACCTTTCTGCCTCTTGGTCTGTATCTGAAAGGCAAGGGTTGGTCCTTCTTGCTCAAGAGGCTGCTGAATGGGCATGTCTAGGTAAGTCACCCCTGCCTGGTACCTCACAGGGTTGGGCGCTGCACAGAGGGCACGGGGACAGGAGAGGCTGTCATAGCAGCCTTCCCCATGCTGGGACCAGAGCACTGCATGAGGACATCGCCTGAATTATTTGATCCAATCCCTACAACAGTCTGGAGGCAGGACCTTAATGAGAAAACTGAGCTTCAGCGAGGCCCACCCTCTGTCCCAGGCAGCAGAGAGCATGTGGCAACATTCACAGGTCTCTACTTTCAGGAGCCCACAACCTCATGGGAGAAAGACCGAGTGTTTAGTGGGCACCCAGCCCACGCGGTCTCAGGGAAGGCTCACAGGGATGACAACCCCTGCCCTGTGCTGAGAGCCAGAGGGTCTGCAGGGGAGTCACATGCAACAGAGGGTGTGAAAACTCAGTGTCTCCGCACAGGAGCTGCACCTGTCCCTATCTCGAGAAGTGATGAGGTCCTGTGCTCTGGAGGAGCCAGGCTGGTTCTGGGGCCAGACCAGGCGCCTTGCCCTGCTGTCACCTGCAGCCTGAGGTTCTTCTCAGGGAGCCTCTGTCTCTCTGAACTCTCCTGCACTCTGGGGCCGGAGGCAGCAGAGCTCCCCATTAGCATGTACAGCTGGGCCAGGCCTCCGACACTCTCAGGGGTGGAGGCTGCATGTCACCATCATAAGCAGCGTGGCTCACAACAGCCAGCCGGCTCTGGTGAGGGGGAACCGATGACTTATGCAGGGGCCGCTGGTGCCTATAAGTGGAAGGCTAGGAAGGTTGCTGGCGTGCCAAGGCCGTGACTCATAGGCACTCACCCACACCCCGCCTGCCGAGGGCAGACGGCCGCCTACTGACGGCACCCACGGGAAGCAAGAAACAGCATGTGCACCTGGAGAAACGTCAGGCAGAGCTGGAATGCTAATGCCGGGTAATCCCCACTGCTGGGTCCGCAGTGGGGACCAGGTCTGGGTAGGATCCTAGGACACTGAGGTCCTTAGGGAAGGACTGTAGGATGTCTGCTTGGCAGGGACACAGGAAAGGGCCTCTCTGCCAAGGAGGAGGGGTCTCAGGCACCTTCCCTGTGGGGCAGTGATGGGGCTGGACAGCCAGCAGCCTTCTCCATACAAAGGCGCTGAGCTTCTCGCCATCACCAGCAGAGGGCACCCCATGCTCAGCTCAGAAGCCACAGACCTGGCCCACTCTGCCTGTGTACCAGAAACGCAGCTCCCTCTCCAGCAGAGGCTCCCCACAGCCCACCTCAGGGGCACCCTCGGCCGTCAGCAAGGCCACCGAGTGTCACACTGGGCACCTGTAGCACCCACATGCCGGCCCGCCACACTGAGAAGACCCAGGCCTGACTGTGGGGAGGATGTGGCCCCTCTAGGGTGTGGACTGCAGGCCTGGGAGGCTTGGATAGTGGACTCAGCTGATTCTGGGCTACTCTTCTGATGCCACCACAGCCTCCAAACCCCCACCTGCCCATGCAGCTCTCATCTGAGAGAAGCCCTAAATCCACAGGCACCCCAGCATGTCGCAGCATCTCAGGCCCTGCTCTGCAGTCCCCATCACCCAGCCCACACAGCACCACCACAGAGCTGGGAGGCCATGTGGCGTAGGTTACTGCCTGCCCAGGAGACGTCCCCCTCAGAAGCGCTCAGCAGCCTGGTCCCCAGCCCAGAGTACTGGATGCTCAGCCTTGAAATCAGCCCAGGCTTCCCGCACAGTCCACCAGAGTCACATCCTCCAGGGCACACGGCAAGGGTGGGCCGGGGCCACAGTCCTGACTGCATCCCAAAGCCAGCATAAGGCCACGTGGCTGGAAACCACTGTCCCTACGGCTCAGCGTCTCTCCAGGGCAAACACCCCAGCTGGAGCGGGGGGACAGAGAGGGCCGGGGCCTCACTGGGACCTGGGACGGCACCACGGTTTGGAAAGCTGGCTTGCCGGGCTGCGGGAGCCTGTGTGAAAAGGACGCAGCAGAAGATCCCATGTGTTCTGTGTCTGCATCTTTGTGTGTCCCTGTGTACGTCTCCACATCTCTGGGTGTATTCACTCTCCGGTGAGTACCTGAGTGTGTCCTTGTGCGTGGAACCCCACACGGGCCTGTGGCCTGGGAGGTGTGTGTGCCCGTGTCACTGTGTGCGTCTCCATGTTTCTGTGTCACTGTGTGTGTCTCCATGTTTGTGTGTGTGTGTGTTCCCATGCGAGGGCATGTCCCTATGTATGTCAGGCCTGTGTGTGTCCTGGTGCAAGTAACCCCGTGTAGGCGTCGTCCTCGTGTGTGCTGCAGGGTGGGGCAGTGGGAGAGCAGCCCCCACTGGCAGGGCAACACTTCCTTCGGGGAGCTCCCCTTCACATCCCAGGTGCGTAACACCAGCTGGAAGAAACGCCAACTGCCTTCTTGAACAACTGAAATCGTCATCTCCCCAGGAGCCCCCAGAAAGCAAGGGCAGCCTGCACCTTCACTATCCCGAGCCCACCCTTCCTCTGAGCCCACCCTTCTTCTCTGTGACGATGATGCTGGCTACACTCCTCCCTTTCTTGGCGCCTCTGTTTCCTTAAACATGTTGGGGTGAGAAAGACTGGTCTGAGGATTAAATGAAACTGCGACCTTCAGGGCCTCACTCGGGGCTGTCACCCTTCGCCATGCCCTCTGCAGGTGGGGGCGTGACAGTCACAGCTGCCCGTGAATCACACCACTCACTCCTCACAAGGACTCTGCAAGGCAGGCACCATCACCCCTATTTCTACAGACAAGGAAACTGAGGCCCTATGAGGTCACATATGTGCCCTCTGTCTTCTGAGGAGGGGGTCGCGTCAGGCCGGTGGGCGTGAGGAGGGGCGCCTCCTTCCTAAGGGGACTTCCCTCTGGCCAGCCACCACCTCCAGCTGTCGTCAGTGCAGCATCACCCCCTGCCCCAGGCACAGACTATCCAGGGCCTTCCTGGGAAGGACAGTCTGGAAGAAGCACACTGTTAGGGCTGAAAGTTTCTACCCTCCCCCCGCAAAATTCACACTGATGCCCTAACTCCAGTGGGATGGTATCTGGAGATGGGGCCTTTGAGAGGTGAGGAGGTACAGATGAGGTCATGAGGGTGGAACCTGTGATGGGATCAGAAGAGGAAGAAAGAGAAGTCCTTTTCTCTCTCCATGTCCACTCCCAGGCAGGCCATGTGAGGCCACAATGGGAGGGCAGCCACGCTTCTCACTGTCCTCATCAGAATCTGACCATGCTGGCACCCTGGCCCTGGATCTCCAGCCTCCAGAACTGTGAGAGGTAAAGGTCTGCACGTGGGCCTCCCAGAAGTCCGTACTTAACAAAGTAGCTCAAACCAACTACACAACATGCTCCAGGAACCAGAGACCACGGTTCCACGGAGATGCTGGAACACTGCCCCAGGTACAGGAACGGCAGTTTGATCACCAACAGATCAGCAGTGCCTTGAATGGTGGGATCAGGAAAAGTTGCCAAAGAACCCCATGTAGCAGCTAAGGAAGTGGAAACAGAACAGGGCCCAGGTGAAGACCAAGGGGGAGCTGTCAGCTGCTGGCTGGTGGGGTGCCCTGGAGGAGGCCGGTGGCCTCAGCCCTCACTACCGTGCCCCCAGAGCAAAGTGCGCACCCCTGGAGACCTGGCTGACACTTCCTGTCAGTGGCCCTGTCTAAGCAGGGATGTAGCAGGCTCCAGAGGTTTGGCGGAGGGACCAGGAGCGACGAGGGTCACCAGGCAGCCCCATACACACTGCAGACGAGAGAATGAGGCCAAGGGTCCTGCTCGCCCTCCCCTCCCTCTCACCTGCTCTCAACCTGCCCTCCTTGCAGAGCAAATCTCTACTCTCTGGTCCCCAAGAAAGCCTCCCATGACCAAGCTGGCCCAGAGTTTCCTATGCCCCAAGAGACACTGTGCCAGGAGGAGGGGAGGGCGGGGCCTGGGAAGAACAATGCCGGCTGAGAGCCACAGTCAGGGTGGTGGTGGCAGCTCATGTTTGCTGAGCTCTTTCTGGGTGCCAAGAAGGTGTGAAAAGAGCATGACGTAAAACATCTCCTCTCACTCCACAGAACCCTCCCATGCAGCAGGCTCCGGCTCCACCACTTCCTGGAGAAGGAACAGCTCAGAGGTAAGCAAAGTGCCCACGCTCCAGGAAGGAATTAGAACCTGGCCCAGACAAGCTGAGAACCCAACCTTTGTTTGCAAATGTTTATGAAGGGCCCAGAAAGGCCTAGCCCTCGACATGGGCACTAGCCTTGCCCCTGCAGCTTCTGTCTGGTGTCCAGCGGAGGTGACAACCCCACCCATCCTGTCTTCACCCCTGGGCTGGGCACCTCCCTCTCCGTTGTATCTCTTGTAAACTATGCCAACAGGGTCTGGCCTCTCCAACTGTTCTCCAGCTGTTTATTTTTTTATTTTATTTTTTGAGACAGAGTCTCACTCTGTTGCCCAGGCTGGAATGCAGAGTGCAACGGCACGATCTCCGCTCACTGCAACCTCTGCCTCCCAGGTTCAAGCAATTCTCCTGCCTCAGCCTCCTGAGCAGCTGAGATTACAGGCATGTGCCACCATGACAGGCTAATTTTTGTATTTTTAGCGGAGACGGGGTTTCACCATGTTGGCCAGGCTGCTCTCAAACTCCTGACCTCAAGTGATCCACCTGCCCTGGCCTCCGAAAGTGCTGGGATTACAGGTGTGAGCCACCACGCCCAGCCTGTTCTCTAACTCATTAATCATCAACTGATTAAAAGACCTTGGTTCTCCTCTGCCAGGGCCTCGCCGCCTCTCAGCCTCAAGCCTGCACCAGTACTGCCTCCCTGCTCCAGAGCCTTTCTGCAGCTCCCGTTCGGACTGCTGACTGCGTTCCTCCTACGGAGGGGCCTCTGGGATCCCAGGCAGAGAACAGGTGTTAGAGGTCAGTGCCTGGCTGGCTTTTCGGAAACAAAACATCCCAACTGGATCATCCACTATGCTTCCGAGCCTGAGCCGAGGGGGTGATGAGCAGCGCATGGTGCAAGGCTCCGAGGAGACAGATAGGCAACCATGTGGGGAGTCAGCCAGCAGCAAGGATCGGTTATCTAACTGTGAGGTTAATTCAGCTAAACAAATGTGCGCCACCCACCAGCCCTCAGAACCCAGGCCTGGAAAGAGACAGTGCCTGCAGGATCCTTTGATCCGGTTATTTTGGGAGGCTGAGGAGGGCGTTCTCCCGGGCAGCACCTGTGGCCCATGGCCCCCGGATGTGCTTGGTCAGGACGCTGGGAAGCCGGCGCAGCTGCCAGCCACCGTTCAGCATCAGGGGGCCACCAGGAATGCAGCCCAAAGTCACTCTTCCCCAAAGAACACAGCCCTGGAGCCGTGGGACGCAGATGAAAAGGGTGATGAGATTATAGGAGACACAGTGGGGGACTGGGGCAGCTGGCCCTGAACAGGGCTCACATCTGGGCCTCTCCTTGATGTCAGACTTGCCCAGGCTGAGCAGGTAGCAATGGGCCACCTCCTAGGAGGCCCAGCAGTGACCCAGGCTGACAGAGGCAGCCTTCCTCTTGACACCAAATGCCAGGGAAGCCAGAAACAGCTTCACCCCCTTGACATACTCCCAGCAGGAGCGGCAGGGGATGGGGTAGTGTGCAGAGCTGAAAGGGACATCTCCTCCTCCTTGTGACTCTTCCTACCTCCAGGTATTGCAGGGACAAGAGGAGGGGTGTACATGTCCTATTGGCTCACAGAGGAAGAAGGGAACCAAAGAGTAACACACCCGAGGTACACACGGGACCCCTGGCCTCACCTGCAGCCTGGCTTAGCTACTTAGTGGCTGTGTGACTGTGGACAAGACACTCAACCTCTCTGAGTGGCAGTTTCCTCATCTGTAAATGGGAGATCGCCTCTGACCCCGCAGAGTTGTCATGAGAACTCAGAGGCACAGTTCTCCCTTTGGGAACTTGACACTCCATGTCATGTACCAATCTGAGAGATGTGTGGGCCATGGACCCTGCATCATTGCATTCAGAGAGCAGGGACACCCAGGGAAGCAAAAGGGTGTCCCCAAATCAGTACACTGGTAAGCAGTGAGGGAGAGCAGAACCTGGCAGGGCTTTGCCCATCTGGCAACCTTCTTTCTGCATAACGCACTGCAAACCTGCTGGGCAGTGCCAGGGGATACTGAGGAGGATGTCCAGGCTTGGAGTGGCCAACTGATTAGCAGCATCTGCCTCAGGAATGGCAGGGGCAGAGCACAGCCAGACATCTGTCTATCATCCTGGCTTAGCCACCATCAAGCCAACTCCCTTAATGGGCCTCGGATAGAAAGCTCTGAATGAGGGGGTGCTGGTCAGACTCACAGTGACATTTCCAAGCATCATTAGTCCTCCACCTTGCTTTGCAGTTGAGGCACCCAGGTGACCCCTCCTCAATGAGCAAATGCCCCTCCACCAGGGCGAGGTGCTGGCGAAGATGCAGATCCGGGCCCCTCCCTCTGTGAAGCTCCCAGCCCTTCTTAAATTACACTTCCTCCTTGATGGTCCCGAGACCTGGCTGTGGGTCATCATGGAAAGAGGCCCCCATGGGGACCGATGCAGGAACAAGGGCCTGGCTGCCAACTTCTAGGCAACATCACCATTTTCCTCAATTCCCCAAGGCAGTGGATTCCAATGATCTGAGCGGTGAGAAGTTCCCTCCTTCTCTCTAGCGATGATACATGGCAGCTGGAGACGCAGGGAGCAAACTTGGCACAGGAGAAGCCATGGGAAAAAGAAGCAGCCATGGGAAAAAGGAGAAGCCATGGGAAAAAGGACGCCACACTCGCCTCCCAGGAGGTCAGAGCGCTCACAGAAGAACGTCAGTAGAAGGGAAAGAGCAGACATCTCAGGAGGGAAGAGCAAGCCTAGCAGGAACCCACCCAGCACATGGAGGCTCAGGAGAAGCAAATCCAACATCCACTTAGATCTGCGTGGCTGCCCATGGGTTCGTCACAGGCTTGCTCTCCCTGTGTGGCCCTGAGCCAGGGAAGAGAACCGGGGCGGGGCCCTGTTGTTGCTTCAAGAAGCAAGATCTGATCCCCTACCTCTCCCAGGCCCCAGGCATGGGCTGAGCAGCTGGGGAACACGTGCACTGCTCAGTGCCTCCCCTGGAAGGCACCAGGGACCCACTTCTGCCTTCAATGAGTTCAGATTGCCAAGGAGTCATCACGGATGGCCAGGACTGCCGCTAAATCATGTCCATTTGAGAGCCCAGGTGCCCAATGAGGTGGGGCCATGTTCCCACCCTGCTGCAAAGACGAGGAATGGGCCCAGCTGGGAGAAGCTCTAGGCCACCCAGTGGGTCGGTCCTCACGATGCTGGCATGGACCCTGAGTCTGCCCAGCTCCAGGGCTTGGACAAGCCTGGAGAGTGGAATGGAGAGGACAACTTCCTCCTCCTCCATGACCTTCTTGGGCCAGGCCCACCAGGAGAAACTTGACCAAGTCTGATTAGACTCTGGGCACTCAGGGTACCATTCCTAAAGAAGTGTGTGGTGGACGAGGCTGAAAGCTGCCTGCCTGATGGCTCAGGGCAGGAAAAGGGAAAAAAAACCCATGTGCTGGGCAGGTCCGTCCTGGGGGTACCCTGAGGACACGGCGTGTGTCCTTGGCACAGTGCCAACCACCTGGCACATAAACCAGAAGAAAGAGGAGGAGGTGGTTCTCAGAGGCAACTATAGTCGGTTCATGCTCAGCCTGTGTCCTGCCTGGGCCAGACAGCTCCTGTCCCTGCATGAGACCCCTGAGGCCGTGGGTCAGCTCCCCACGCCTCAGTGCTGCCTCTGACAAAAGCTGTTCCCACTGGACACCGGCTGCCCGGCTTGCACACCTCAGCTGTTCTCAGTAGCTGCTGCCCGCCAGGGAAGGCACCTGCCTTGCTATGTGCCAGGCCCCACCCGCCCATTGATGACGTGCACACAGAGTACGTCAGTGACGGGGGGGAAGAAGGAGCGCCTTCCCGGAGGAAGACGTGAAGTCTCACGTCACAGACACAAACCATGAACCCCCCTTTCTTCCCCCTCTCAAATCCTTAAATCCGATCTTAACTGTTTTTTAACGAAAGCACTGAGGAGGAAGTAGGAGGATTCCAGGCAGACAAAATGCCACCCTCCTACTCACCTCCTTCGCACAGGTCTCCTTGGCTGGGGACCCTGAGCTGGCAAAAGAGTGGGAGATAAAAAAGGGTTCCCTGGACATAACCCACCATGACAGAGAAGGAAAGAGGTGGCTGAGTGAGGCACGGTGATGGACGCCGCCTGGAGGGCATGTGCATGCGGAGTCACCCCCTGCAACTGTACCCCGACGCCTTCCACACAGGACTGGGTGTGCTGCCAAGCTCACCAATCCCAAAAGGCAAGGGCTGCTGAGGACCAGGAGGCGCTCTAGGCCTCAGATCGAGGGTGCCCTGCATACCCCCAGCTCAGCATGCTGGGCAAACCCAAGCCATCCTCCACCACACTCACCTCCCCCTTCTTCACCGTCATGGACTGCCGTCGGGGTGTGATCTCCTCGTTGATGCTGGACAGGAAGTTCTGTGAGATGCGGAGGGCGTCCTGCAGCAAGGGGTGGTCGGGGTGGCTGGTGGGAGTGTGCTTCAGCAAGTCCTGCCCCGGGAAGACAGATTCGAGTTAGACACAGAGGGGCCCTGGCACCTGCCACTGTGTGCAAAGTGCAGACACGAGGCGCGGATGGAGCCCAGAGTGCTGGCTCCCTCGGCGGGAGCACTGCCTCGGCGTGAGCACTGCCTCGGTGTCACCACCACCTCTCTCGCTTGGGCTGGGCTGTGCGGGCATCTCTCACCTGGGCCGCACTTGTGTGAGCAACATCCTGGAAGCAGGTTCTGGATGTGCTCCAGCAAAGCCAGCCGCGTGCACACGGCCAAGAGGGGCTCCTCTGTAAGGGTCTAGGGTAGGGTTTCTCGACATCAGCACTGCTGACATTTTGCGTGGAGTAATTCTTTGTTGGGGGGCAAGAGAGAGCTGTCTTTTGCACTACAGAATGTCCAACACCACCCGAGGCCTCTACCCATTAGATGTCAGTAGCACCCCCTTGGCTGCAGCTATGACAAGCAAAAAAAAAATGCCGCAGAACACTGTTGCTGCCTGTGCCCTAGGGGGCAGCTTTGGTCCCAGTCAGGAGGGGTGCTGTGACTCACATGGAGGACCAGCGTGCTCCTCGTCACACGGTCCACAGGCTTGTAGAGCAGAGCTGCGGAGAGAGAGGAGTGGTGAGAGAGGTCACACGTGGAGACGCACACCAGCTGCCTGAACACCCCCAGGGCAAGGGTGAGTGGGGAGGGGGCTGCCCCAGCCTCCACAGGCCCCATCTCCCCGCTGCACAGGGACAAGGGTAAGTCTACAGCACCCACCTGGAACACTTTGAGCTTTAAGCCCAGGACATTCATTGCATGTGGGGTCCAGAGCAGCTCGTCAGACCCGGGCCTGCACGGCTGGCTCAGTGACAACAGCTAAAAAGGCTCAGCTTTGCCACTCCAGCTCTAGCCTGGGGTCAGGGAGCCCACCCTGACAAGGATGGGCTAGGGAGGGCCCCAACTCTGGAGGGAGACCTGCTCTCCAGCCCAGAGGGTACGCTGAGAGCAGACCTCTTAGCTGCCCTTACCATCAATCCCGGGACGTTTCAGATGTCTGACTCTGAGACAGGCAGGAACCTACTCAGATGCTGAAACAACTCTTGGTTTGACAGGTTCTCTGGCGACCTGCCCAAGCACACCTGGACTCCAGAGGCACATGAGCCCCACTGCAACAGGAGCAGCCCCCCTGGTCAACCTCGGCCGCCTGTGCTTCTCTGTGACGACAGTGAGCATGGCTCATCCCAGGCACGGACGCTTAGGGGTGTTCTGAGACATGCGAGGTATGTTTCCTCACGAGACATCCGCGACCAGCCTAAGGTACACATCGCTACTTTCATTTTGCAGATGAGGAAACTGAGGCTCCGAGCACAAAGCTCTGGGGGCTGCTATTCTTTGCAATTGTAACTATTCACAACACCCTAACAACTGAAAGAAAGAACTGACTAATAATTCCTGATACCACTTTCCCAGCAACTCTGGACTCAATCCCTGCCCAGCCACTTAGAACCTGTGCTCTGCACAGGTTACTTTATGACTAAACTTGTCATCGGCAAAAACTGAAAATAAAATCCTCTTTATAGCCGGGTGCAGTAGCTCACGCCTGTAATCCCAGCACTATGGGAGATCAAGGCAGGCCGATCACTTGAGGTCAGGAGTTCAAGACCAGCCTAACCAATACAGGGAAACCCCATCTCTATTAAAAACACAAAACTTAGCTGGGTGTCGTGCGTGTGCCTGTAATCCTAGCTAGAGAAGCTGAGGCAGGAGAATCACTTGAACTCGGAGGTGGAGGTTGCAGTCAACTGAGATCGTGCCACTGCACTCCAACCTGGGCAACAAGAGCAAAAATCCGCTTCAAAAAAAAAAAAATCCTCCTTACAAGGCCACTGGGGGCAACACGATGACATTTAAGTCAATTTAAGCAGCACCTTGTTGCTACCATTGTTGGCAAACTGGACCTGACTGTGTCCTTCCCTGCCCTCCCCGAGGCGTTCTTTCCAGCACCTCTACGAGGGCACAAAGAGGCCTCAGCATGCAGAACTCACTTTCCAGAGAGTTCTTGGTCGTAGGATCCTTGGCATCTTTGTTGCTTCTGGCTCTCAGGTTCTGCAGAGAGAAAAGTGCACGTTTACACAGATGACAGAAGCAGCTTCGATGCGGCAGAAAGTTCCACTTTTGACAGCAATCTTGGCTTTCTCTTAATGCAATGAACCCAGGCGCATTCTGAGCTGATAATGAAATCACAGGGTGTGCAGGGACCTACGGGCAAGCTGAGCACGCAGGATGCTCTGGGGGACAGGGCTTCTCAGCTAAGGACTGTTGACATTTTGGGCTGGAGATTCTCTGAGCAACTGTCCTGTGCACCGTAGGGTGCTAAGCGGCTGCCCTGGCCTCTACCTATAGGCACAGGAATGTGCCTGCCTTCCCGCTGTTGTGACAACCAAAAGCGTCTCCAGGCATTGGCAAGCGTCCCCTGTGAACAAAATCATGCCTGGCTGAGATCCTCTGACACAGAGAATCCTGCAAATGGAGGCCAACAGGAGCACGCTCCTAAACACACATCACTGTTTTCTTGGGGCAATTAGATGGCGTGCAGGGGGCTGGCAGTTTGGGAGAGCATTTGCCTTTGGAGACAGCCAGGGCAGGCCCGCTACTGCAGACTGACACCGGATTCTCCCTCCACCTGCCCTCTCTGGATTTGCAAGTATGCTTGCTAAAAAATGAGGTGCTAATGAGATTTCCAGGGCAAGAGCAGGGCTTGTAAGTGAATAGCCTCGGATGTTTTGATACAAGTGCATTGAACGCATCACTGGAGAAATGCAGTATAAAAGATCCCTGTGTGCCTCAGATCCTCTGGGAAGGAGCTGAGATTAATTCCTGGTACTAAGCTTCTGAACAAAAGCACAACTAGCAGAGACGGAAGAGGTTCTGAGGTTGTTCTGCCAACCTCTTGTGCTGTAGGAGACATCTCAAGACCAAAAGACAGTGTTTTCCAGCTCACTGGGGCCAAATGCTGCCATGCACTTTGGTACCTTTCCTGAGAGTTTAACTGCCCTCGCAGTGATTGTTCCTCTGTACATCTGACTCAGCAGTTCCCAAAGGGTGTGAGGGGGTGGGAGAGCCAAATGAAAGACTGCAAAAACCAGGTGCTGGGCTCACATGAGCCTGGGAGGCGGCCCACGTGCCGTGGAAAGTGTGATGCTTGGGAGTTATCTGCAAGTTCCGGGAACACCTGCCTCAAGAAAACGTATGAGCTGGCCGGGCACGGTGGCTCACGCCTGTAATCCTAGCACTTTGGGAGGCTGAGGTGGGTGGATCACCTGAGGTCAGGAGTTCAAGACCAGCCTGGCCATCATGGTGAAACCCTATCTTAAAAAAAAAAAAAAAGAAAGAAAAGAAAAGAAAAGAAAACATGTGAGTTTGGCTTAACCCTGCATCTCTCAAACCAGCCTGACTCCCAAAGCCCTTTTCATATAATTCCTATTACCTACTGTCTGGAGAGCTGGCGTTCCATGAAACCAGATCTAACTGGACGCTGCTCATCTCTCAGGACTGTCCCAGGAGAAGATGGGCACTACTCCACTTCTTCCTGTACTTGAGGGTGATCCTCAAATTCCCATGCCTGAGCACTGACCCCCTCCCACCTCCACAGGGCTTGCCACTTTCTCTTCCTTGAGTTTGACTCTGCTCTCTTTGGGTGGCTCCAATTTCTCTGGGTCTTTTTTGAAACACAGAGAATCGAAATGCATGTAGCTCTGACAGTGCAAGCACCACAAACCTTCACAGTGGGCCGGCTTGCAGCCGACCCTGAGCCCCATCCCACTTCCTGCATCCCAGTCACAGCTCAGAATCCACTGGTGGATGGCTGGTGGGACCACGTGATCCCCAGGTGGCATCCCATGGTGTCTCCTCCCTCCTCTGCAGAAACCTTGCCCATCTAACTATAACCTGCTCTTAAAAGCTCAGGTCCCTGATTTGTGAAGGTTACTTGAAATTCAGTGTCACCATTCCAGCTGCTGGGGAAGACAGTTGCTCATTTAATGAAAAAGGAAGAGAGAACAGATTGAATGGTCCAGAGGGAGTCTGGCAGTGGGGAGGGAAGCTGGAGCCCCAGATGCATGCAGAGCCTGTTACCAGCAGCACCTGGTGGAGCAGGGCGCCCCACAGGCTCTGGAGGAGCAGGGCGGCAGGTACTATCACTACTGGAAACATCAGAGCGGGGCCCATGATGCACCGTCCTGTGATAAACAATACGACGACATAAAGCCTCGAGAACAAAAGCCCAGAGGTGACAGCTGAGGGTGTGTCCCAGCAAGGGTGACTGCATTAACGCCCTACTTCTCGTGCCCGTGTCTCTTTCTAACCCTGCGGTTCTCACGTGGAGGACTTTCTGCTCAGAACCCTTGCTGGGTGGGGGAAAGCCAAGTCAGAAGGCAAAACTACAGCGAGTTGGGGGGATCATCAAGAGTCAAAGGCCCCGGAAGAGTAAAATGTCGCAGAGTGGCCACCAGGCAGACACAGTGTGGGGAAGGGCGGGAAGAACCCCAGTCTGGAGTGTGCAGACCCACGGGTGCGGCTGGGTTCTGGTCCTGGCTTGGCCACCAGCCTCTTAAATGGCCCATTCACGGTCTCTGTTTCTGAATGACTCTTTCGAGGCCCAGGGTGCTAACACTGCATGGTGTGAGGTTTCAGCTTCCTGGGGCTAAACGCAGGCAGGGAGTCAGCAGCCACTCAAACGTGGGGCCTGGGGCAGGCAGTGCAGCTCCAACCTGCTGCTTTGCTCCTCACATGGGTCCAGAGAGCACAGGTGACATGAGCCCTCGCCCCACGCCCCTAGCCCCTCAATGCTTCTCCATCTCAAGGTCTCTGACGGGCTGGAAAAGGAAGAGTGGGTCACCTCCGGCCATGCCTCCAGCGCCAGGTACAAAGTCAGCCTCAGGACTCTTGTGGTGAGAGCTGTTAACGGGCAGAACTACAGGTACTCCTCACTGCAGACAGATGGTGCAGAGTGTCCCCGGAACCAAGCCAACCCCCATAATCGGGCCCTCTTCCCTGGGGAGGCAGGACATCCTGTGGGCTGCTCCTCCTGTCTGGGCACAATAGCATCCCCAGCATGGGGCTGACACAGCAAACCCAACGGAATCTGGAAACAGCTGGGGTTCACGACCAGATCTTGATCTGGCGCACTCTGTTCTGCCGGGGAGGTGGAGGGTACAGGTGGAAGTCAGGGTGCACCTGGCTGAACGGCGTCAAGGCATTACCTCAGAGATTTCTGCAAACTGAGCATTGGCCTGACAGCACTTCTCGGCCGTTTCCATGGCAACTCCGTAGTTGTCCACGAAGGCCCGGTACACACCCAGCTGGCTGGCCTGCAGGGAGGAAGGAAGAGAGTCGACAGGTGCTCCAGCTCCCCTACCTTTCTGAAGAGCCAGCTCCCTCCAACAGCTCATCAGGAACTCCAGGGGCCTCGGCTCTTCCGGGCTGCTCCCTCCCACTGCTCCCCTCCCCACGCAACCAGCACACTTCCCGCTCCCACAGTGACATGCTGAGAAGTGACTCATGAAGCCAGGCAGGTAACAGTTCCCTTCCAGAGCTACTTATTCCTCCCACCCCACTTGCTGAAATGGTGCCACGAGCGGCAGCTCAAGTTCGAGGCTGTCAGTGAATCTGGACAAGTGTCTGCACGCAGCATCTTCTCATTCTGGCTGCAGGAGTGTATCCTGGACACGGAGGTCACCACCCGATCCCACCCAGTGTCTGCTCCTGTCCAGTCCCTTCAGACACATAAGACACGCAAAGTCCGGCTGCCTCTGCAGAAGAGAGCCTCCCGCCGCACAGACACGAGCCCATCCCGGACCTGGTGAGGGTGCCCCAGTGTCACGCTGCACACCTGGCAGCGGGGAGACGGACTGGCTGTAAGGTGAGAGGTGTTTTGTTTGTTCTTTATTAAACCAAAGGCTGTAACAGATCTCCTCACTGCACCTCCAGCTCAGACACACACTCGATTTGGCAACAACTTCCCTTGTGTGTGAGTGCAGCAGACACAGCCATCTCTGGGCCTCACAACAGCTTTAAGGGCAGCGAGGGAAAATCAGCAAATCCAGGCCTGGGGAGTGGAAAGGCAGACCCAGGAGACGCACTGGTCAGGGCTGGAGACTCCCCCTGCAGCTGACTGTAAACTGGAAGCCCAAGGCATTCACGGCTCCTGGCGTTTGTTTTTCGTCAAACCTAAATTTTATTTCCACGTGCATTTGCATTTATATTGAATTTTATGTTTCTACAGATGACAATTCCGGATGCTGGATAAACCAGGCACCCTTGGTATTATCTGATCTTCTGGCCCTGCTCCCTACGGGGGCTGTGCGAAGGGTCTTAGAGTGTACAAGGAAAGAGTAGCAGCCGAAAGACACCCACCAGGCCCCTGCCACGCTGAGGAGTCCTTGTATCCTCCAGTTCTAGGTTCTTCCTTGTCAGTGCAGCGATGATGCCCAGAGCTCTTCCTTTCCCTCCTCCCTCCTTTGCAAGTCACTGAGTATCTCCCCACCAAACTAAGGGCCTGCTTTAGGCCTTGTCACCACAGTGGTGAATAATTCAGACTAGGCGCTGCCCTCTGAAGCTGGTGTTCTAACAGGAGAGCACTTGATAAACACATGCGTGAACACACACGGGCAATGTGATGGCAGACGGTTACAACCGGGACGGGGACCGAGAGCAATGGGACTGCTTTGGAGACTGTGGTCAGGGACAGGACAGTCTCTCAGAAGAGGTGACAGCTGGACAGGGTCTCGGGGGTCTTGGGAGGAAGACTCCTTTCAGGACTTCTCCTCCCTCCTGCTCCAGGAGCTCACATCTTCCAGGTGGCTTGTGAGAAGTTCTAAGCAATTCCTTTCCACATTTTTCACTAATCAAAAACACACCTTCAGATCTGATGCACTGAGAAGCACATGGCCTTGCTGCTGTGGTGCTATTGCACAGAACATGAAGCTATTCCTGAGGAAACTGGCAAAACCTGAGTGGGCCTGTGCCCTTCAAAAAATGTCAAGGTCAGCTGGGCACGGCACCTCACACCTGTATAATCCTAGCACTTTGGGGGACCCTGAGGCAGGCAGATCACTTGAGGTCAGGAGTTTGAGACCAGCCTGGCCAACATAGTGAAACCTCGTCTCTACTGAAAATAGAAAAATTAGCCAGGTGTGGAGGCGGGTACCTGTAATCCCAGCTACGTGGGAGGCTGAGGCAGGAGAATTGCTTGAATCCAGGAGGCAGAGGCCGCAGTGAGCCAAGATCATGCCACTGCACTCCAGCCTGGGTGACAGAGCGAGAGTCCGCCTCCAAAAAAACAAAGTCAAGGTCACAGAAGACAAGCAAAGTCTAAGGAACTGGTACAGACTGAAGGAGACTAAACAGAGGTGACAACCAAGTATGTAACATGATCTTAAACCGGGACCCGAATCAGAGAATGAAAACAGCTGTGAAGAATGTGACTTAATTTGGGGGAAATGTATATGAACTATATATCAAATAATAGTAGCTCATCCATGTGAAATTTCCTGAATTTAATAAACTGTACTGTGGGTTACAGAAGACAATGTCCTTATTCATAGCAAACACACAACGAAGTGTTCAGAGGGGGACAAATCCTGTGCTTGTGTGTGTGTGCATGTGTGTTTGTGTGTGCACAAAAAGAGATAAAGCAAATGTGGCATAAAGTCACAATCCGTGTATCTGGGTGAAGGCTATACTTTGCCCCATTCTTATAGCTCTCCTGCAAGTCTGAAGTAATTAGAAAAATAAAAATTCTGAGTTGATAAAACTGCAGCCAGAAACAAAACCCGGAGTGGGGAAGTCAGCCCGTGCAGCCCCACAGGAGGTGGCAGAAGCTGCATCTGGGTCTGGTCTTCTCAACCACTGGACGTGGATCGTAAGTTCCTGGGCTTGGAGGAGCCACTGGAGCTGGGCCCGGCACTGTGAGCTCCTTTGGTCCTGAGGCTTGTCCAACCAGGAAGCCTGACTGAGCAGTGCTGGGCCAGCCCTACTGAGCTGGCCTGCAGGGACAAGGGCAGGCACCTGGCTTATCTGTTCTTGCGGAGGTCCCAACACCCCAAGGTTGAGCACACGTGAGTACTCAGCTTGTGGTTACGGGGAACAACCTCCCACTGCAGCCCCAGCCTCTCCCCCTAGTCTTCCAGCTGCGTCATCTGACGCATGAAGCCTACGTAGCTCAAGGCCTTCAGGGAAGCCAGCAGAAACTTTCCAAAGTTAAATTCCAGTGTTCATCAGATATTAACATTTTTTAAGAGTCTCTGAACGATTTCAAATATTATTTAGGAAGAGCTCTGGATGTTTTTCTTCCAACACTACGATTCTTCCTTTCTCAAGAGGGTGGCAGGCCAAGTTATGTCCACTACCTTTATAACTGCTGACACGCACAGGGAGAAATGGGGGGCTTCAAAGATGGAGGGGGTAGCATGCATCCAAATACAGCCTCCTGCTCTCTGGCCATAGGGGAAAGAGCCCCAAGAAGCAAGAACTGGAACAAAGTAAGTGCCTTGTGTGTTTCTCGAGCCTAGCTCTGGCCTGGAGTCTGGGGGGGTCTGCAGCACAGGGTGGCAGAGGGAGGGGTCTGCCTACAGGAAAGCCACACCTCAGAGCAGAAAACTTAATCCCCAGCACCAGCCAAGGAGAAGCCTGAGGCCACAGCTGGGTGTCTGGGTAGTCCAGGAGTGCTGGGGACAGGGCTTTTAAGGAATCACATGCTCTCCACACTTAGAGGGGGCCTGGCCTCAGCCTACACCTGCCCCTAGAGGACTTGTTTCCCTGTGGAGAAAGCCTGCTTCAGGTAAAGTGTGTGCACACAGGGTGTGGTGGTGTGTCTACCTGTGGTCCCAGCTACGCTGAAGGCTGAGGCTGGAGGATGGCTTCAGCCAGGAGTTCTGGGCTGTAGTACACTACACACTACGTTTGGCATCAATACGGTGACCTCCCAGGAGCTGGGAACCACCAGTTTGCCTACAAAGAAGTGAAACAGCCAAGACTGGAAACAAAGGAGGTCAAAACTCCTGTGCTGATTAGCAGTAGAATCGCACCTATGAACAGCCACTGCACTCCAGCCTGGACAACAAAGTGAGTCCCCGTCTCTTTTTATAAGTACCTACATAAGGCTGGGCACAGTGGCTCACGTCTGTAATCCCAGCACTTTGGGAGGCTGAGGTGGGCAGATCACCAGGTCAGGAGTTCGAGGCCAGCCTGGCCAATATGGTGAAACCCCATCTCTACTAAAAATACAAAAATTAGTTGGGTGTGTTGGCGCTCATCTGTAATCCTAGCTACTCAGGAGGCCGAGGCAGGAGAATTGCTTGAACCCAGGAGGTGGAAGTTGCAGTGAGCCGAGATTGCGCCACCGCACTCCAGCCTGGGCGACAAAGGGAGACTCCGTCTCCAAAAAAAAAAAAAAAACAAAAACCTATATAAATAAGTTTTTTGAAAAAACCCTGGGCAAGGTGGCTCACACCTGTAATCCCAGCACTTTGGAAGGCTGAGGTGGGTGGATCACTTGAGGCTGGGAGTTCGAGACCAACCTGGCCAACACAGCAAAACCCTGTCTCTAGTAAAAATACATACAAAAAGTTAGCCGGGCGTGCTGGTACACGCCTGTAGTGCCAGCACCCGCTCTGGGTCACTCACCAGCTTCTGGAAGAGGTCGCCCACCCGCTGCTGGTGGCTCCACTGCTGCACGCGGGGGAAGAGTCCATCGTAGAATTCCTTGTGGATCTCGTAGAGCTCAGGCACTTTGAAGAAGATGGTCTCGATCTGCTGACTCGTCAGCACCGGCTGAGAGGTGGTGGCAGCAGCTTTCAAAGGCTTCATGGGCTGGAAGAGGGCACAGGTGAGAGGGGCTGCCATCTGTCAGGTGCACGGTATGACAGGGGACAGTCACAGTTACTTGACATATGCACTTTTATTTTTAAATCACACAACAAATACAGTTTTAAAAACAGCTTTGTTTGGCAACTCAGTCTTTCACTGGTATCCACTCCAGGGACAGCGAGCTGCACCTAGGCTCTGACAGCTGACCTGGGACTTCCAGGCAAAGAGGCTCCCCAACTCTGTCACCCTGCCCGTCCCGCCCTGCTCAGCTCCCTACAGCCTCCTCACCAGCAGCAGCGCCTCCAGGTGGCTCAGGTAGGTCTCCTCGCTAGCCAGGATTCCAGACAGGACCCATTTTCTCATCTCCAAGCCCTTTTCCAAGTCCAGCTCACTCTGCAGGAGAAACAGACAGAAGTCAGACTGGAAGGGTGGAAGGGGGATGCTTGCATCAGGCCCTTCTGAGAGAGGAGGGCCAGCTTGTTGACCTCTGGACAAACCCCTGCCCCCACGAAGGCTCCACATGGAATTAAAGGGAGGCAGGAGACCTTCAACACATACTCAGCCACACGCCTGTGGTCACAGAGAATCCCAGGGGCAACACCTGGAGCCACCTTTACTCTTGCCAGACCACAAAACACAA
Source organism: Cacajao melanocephalus (assembly GCA_963573385.1). Lineage (NCBI taxonomy): Eukaryota > Metazoa > Chordata > Mammalia > Primates > Pitheciidae > Cacajao > Cacajao melanocephalus. The sequence goes on from CAUYLG010064636.1 coordinate 78,532, forward strand.
AGTTTGGTGCAGAGCAGGCTGGGCCAGGCCTCTCTCCACGCCTTCTGCATGCAACCCAGGAGCAGGTGTCTGACATGGTCAAGGAAGGAGAAGGAGAATCTGACCCGAGGGGGCGTCGGAGCCCATGGCATGGCCACCCAGCTCCTGCTGCAGCCAAGCTCCCCTCCCCACTGCTCACATAGGGCCCCCTCACCTGGATTCTGTGACTACTGCTGCCACATGACCCTTCGACTGACAGGGCCTAGGCAGCACCTCCCTCCCAACCACAGGGACTGTTACCACCTACTCCAGAAGAACCCACCCCTTGGGCTCAAGGCCTGTGTCCCCTGACCCTGCTTTTTAGACCCTGACATCACTGGCAGGGACCCTCTTACACGTGGGCTATGACAAAGTCCCCTTCCCATCAGCGTCCCTGCTGAAAGTTCAGGGATTCTCTACTGTTTTTGTCTCTAAAAGATGGAGCTGACACATTGTTGGACGTTGATGTAGGGGACAGAGCCCATGGCCCCGGGAGGCCACCTTCTGAGTTATGATAACGTTCCCCGCCCCCCCACCCAAATTCATGTTGAAGCCTTAACCCCTAGTACCTTAGAATGTTACTGTATTTGAAGGCAGGGCTTTAAGGAGGTGATTAAGCTAAACCAAAGCCAAAAGGTTCCATATGTCTGGTTCTTTTTTTTGAGACGAGGTCTTGCCCTGTTGCTCAGGCTGGAGTGCCGTGGCACAGTCACAGCTTCCTGCAGCCTCAAGAGCCCAGGCTGAAGCAATCCTCGCACCGAATCCTCCCAAGCAGCTGGAACCACAGGCATCCCCCCACCAAGCTCCACTAACTCAAAAGAATTTTTCTGGGGGGAGGCATGGTGGCTCACGCCTGTAATCCTAGCACTTTGGGAGGCCGAGGCAGGCAGATCACCTGAGGTCAGGAGTTTGAGACCACCAGCTTGGCCAACGTGGTAAAACTCCATCTCTACTAAAAATACAAAAATTAGCCAGGAGTGGTGGTGGGTGACTGTAATCCCAGCTACTGGAGAGGCAGAGGCAGGAGAATCGCCTGAAACCAGGAGGTGGAGGTTGTAGTGAGCCGAGATCACGCCATTGTACTCCAGCCAGGGCAACAAGAGCAAAACTGCGTCTCAAAAAAAAAAAAAAAAAAAAAAAGCCACATTGCCCAGGCTGGTCTTGAACTCCTGAGCTCAAACGATCCTTCCACTATGGCCTCCCTGAGTGCTGAGGTTATAGGCACGAGCCACAGCACCCCACCAAGACTAGGGTGCTTGTAAAAGAAGAGATCAGGACACAGACTCAAATGGAGGGAACATCATGTGAAGACACATAGAGGAGACAAGTCCGGGAGAGGGTCCTAAGAAGAAACCAACCCAGCTAATCCCTTGACCTTGGACTTCAGGCCTTCAGAGCTACAAGAAAATAAACCCCCCAGTCTGTGATGTTTACTTACAACAGCCCTAGCAAAGGAATGACATCAAAGATGATGATGCCAAAGGCCAGGGAAACCACCGCCTGACTTCCTGGCCACTCCTACCTGCTCCCTGGCTACTGGCAATGTTGGAGGCTGGCCATGCCCATGGCAGCACCTCAGTGCTCCGCCCTGCTAAGGCTGTGCTCCCTCTGCCTGCCTGTGCCCACCGCTCTGCCAGCAGTCAGAGAGAAGTGAGTGTGTGTGTGTGTGTGTGTGCGTGCACACGTGTGGGGGCGTGGGGTCTGTGTCTGTGATGGCCCCACCTACCTCTCCACTGGTTGCTGGGCTCACGGGTGTGGAACTGGGGTGGTGGTCCCTGATCACTCACTTTCCTACTTTCGGAGAAAATCACTGGCTGTGGGCAGGCTCCTCTTCAGCCCCACTGACATCCTGGAGGGGGTGTCAGGGACTGGGGGGGCGTCCTGTGCCTTGTAAAATTCAGTGCAGCATCCCTGGCCTCTACCTACCATATGTGAGTAACAACTTCTCCCCTAAGCTGTGGTAGCCACAAATGTCTCCAGATGCTGCCACGTATGCCCTGGGAACAGAATCACCTCCAGTCAAAACTGATGGGTTGGCCGGGCGCTGTGGCTCACGCCTGTAATCCCAGCTCTTAGGGAGGCAGAGGCGGGAGGATAGCTTGAGCCCAGGAGTTCGAGACCTGCCTGGGCAATATAGCGAGACCCCGTTCTCCACAAAAAGGAGAAAAAAACAAAAAACAAAAAACTGATGGGTTTGAGGAAGGATCTGACTGAGGCCAGCTCAGGCCTCCTGGTATCTGTAGAATTTGGAATTTGGAATCAGGGTCCCAGCACAGTGCCTGCCTACACCCAACCCTGCTGTCCTATTTCCCTGGCCTGCTAGGAGGGAGCCATGTCATGGTATAGACAGCAGGTTCAACAGGAAAAGCCTAGGGTCTGGGCTGCCCCATGGTCTCAGGCAAAAGTCCTCCCGCCCTGAGCCTCCACTGGCTGGGGAGGGAGCTCTACCCTGTGCCCCACTTGAGTCCCTGGGGCTTAGACCACAAAGCCTCACCTGCCCACTGGGACCATCTAAAAACCCTTCCTGGGCCACCATTTTGTCCTGGGAATCTCCTAAGTGTGTGCATACCTGTGTGAATGTGTGCATGAACTGTGAGCCTGCCCAGGTGCTTGCGTATATGTGTGCATATACATGCATTTATACACACGTGCATATGTGTATAGGGGACAGCCATCAAGATCTGGGCTGAGAGCAGCTCCAGGAAGGGGACAAACAGGTCCCATGCACACTTGTTCCCCCAGGGCAGAGCAGGCAGTGACTCCGTGGGCGGGAGCTTCCAGGCCATGGCTGTGCCTGAGCTAGGAACTTCCTTACCTAACACCGTGCCCAGAACACCCAGGTGCTCAATTAAAATTCATTTACTAAATCAACGAGTGGATCTCAGAGACCTGGCTGGGTCCTAGTTTTGGCTGCATTTTTATGAGGGCTCCTTCAGGATCTCCACATGAGACTGTGTCAGTTGAGCCTGCCTCAGTGCCCTGAAATGCCACCGAAGTGCAGCAAGTCTGCTGCCCACAGTGCACGTACACATGGGGTGGGGTGGCCTATGACACCCCCTCTGCCTATCGTGAATGGTGGAGTCGGCGAAAGCAGCCCCCAGCTGCCTGTACAGGTGTCTCCCACTGTGTGCAGATGCTGCTCCCTACCCTGCAAGAGGGGAAGAGGTGAAGGGAATGTCAGGCCCCTCGGGCAGTGCCACCCACCCACCCACCCAGCCTGCCAGCCCTGCTCATGTTCTGAGGACAATCTTGCTACTGTGAGTACCAGGGGGCCTGCAGGGCTCAGGGAGGCTGCCAGGGCAGCAGGGCCCATGACGGCCCCACCCAGTGTGAGATGCTGGTGCCCGCGTGGGGGGGGGCACTGTGTCTCCTTCTGTCCACATGGTTTGGAGAGCCAGGAGGAAAAACAGCGCAGGCAGGAAGGCACACGGTCCAGCTCTCCCTCCCTGTTCTGAAGGGCGGGGCTGCTCAGGGAACATCTGGCCCAGGGCATGGACTGGGTGGGGTGGAGACAAGACACAGGATGAGGCACTTCTCAGACTAAGAATCTTCTAGCGTCTTCTAGAGTCTAGTGCTGGTGGCATCAGGAATGGTTTAGAAACCAGCCAAGTCCATGGTGAGAAAACAAGAGAGCAAAGGGCAGGGCCAGGCCTGGGGCTATTTATAACTCAGGGCTGTGCACGTGCCAGTTATGGGAAAGGACATGAATGCAGGGAGGGCCGTGCAGCCAGGCAAGGAGGCCGGGGCGGGGAGGAAGCCGGAGGTAAAGGGAAGTTGGAAAAAGAAGTCAGTGACATGGAAGGAAGGCCCTCCTACCACGACTGTCTCCAGGAGAGTGCAAACACAAAACCTGAGGCTAAATAAAAGCCAACAAAGAACCCATAAAACCAACTGGGCTTGTGACAACCAAGCAGGAAAAGCCAACAGAGAACAAGGTGAACAAAACTGTTGTCAGCTGGCTGCCAGGCCCACACAACGGTGGGAGCTGGAACTGAGTTTCAGCACAGGGCAGAGAGCAAAGAGACCCCTTCTCACCTTCCTCCCGGTCCCCCTAATCTGGGGGAGCCCAGTGATGATCCGGGTGCAGAACCCTGACTGAGAGAGGCAGGCTGCTCCAGGCTGGGAGTGTGCAGCCAGCACAGCTGCTGGAGAAAGGACATTCTTCTGCTCTGGGTAAGGGCAGGTTTTCATTAGCAACAGGCTGGACATTGCTCTGCGGCCCAGCCCAGCGAGCACCCCAAAAACCTGGTCCTCACAGCACAGAGAGGGCAAGGGGATGGCCTCTGTGCAGGGTCCTGGGGCTGCAGGTTGTCGCAATAGGCCAGCCTATGTGAATCCTTCCCACAGCAACCTGGGCAAGGGGGTGCCTGGCCTCTGTCCAACCTCTGCCTAAACTGAATGAGTATGCACAGAGAAGACCCGTGCCACAGGAGTCCACTGAGACCGTGAATTGCCAAAGAGTTCCCTGAGGGTTTCCTAATGGCCCCATGGCCCAGAAGACTCAAGATCAGCATCTAGGATCAAATGTGGGGTTGGTGGGGACATGCAGGAGGAGAGGGATGAATGGGCTGATGCCCATGCCCCATCGGCTGGTCAGGATCTGGGTGCCTCTGGCCTCAAGATCACCATGCTCCCAACCGGGTGCCGTGGCTCATGCCTGTAATCCCAACACATTTGGAGGCTGAGGCAGGTGGATCACCTGAGGTCGGGAGTTCGAGACCAGCCTGACCAACATGGAGAAACCCCATCTCTATTAAAAATACAAAATTAGCCGGGTGTGGTGGTGCATGCCTGTAATCCTGGCTACTCAGTAGGCTGAGGCAGGAGAATCACTTGAATCCAGGAGGCAGAGGTTGCGGTGAGCTGAGATCACCCCACTGCACTCCAACCTGGGCAACAAGAGCAGAACTCTGTCTCAAAAAAAAAAAAAAAAGAAAAAAGGAAAAAAAGAGCACCATTCTCCCTGGGGGAAGTGGGGTGTCCTAGGAAGCGACAGCCATGTCTTCAAACCAAAGATCAAAAATGAAAAATGCCAGGTGCATGGCTTGTTGCATGGCTGGCAGGGAAACCAGGAAGTCAAGGCTATGCTTGTCTCCAGGGCAGTGAAGGGCACCTATCCTGGGGCCCCAACCACCGGGAAGAGCGCCCGAAGATTTCTGGAAAGGAGCTACACACAGTTCTCCTCCAATCCAATGCCCTCCTCTTCAGACCGGCTCTGGCCCAGGGGGTATGCTTGGGACTGGAAACTTTGACCTGGCAGGCACAGACAAGCAACCTCCTGCAGGATGTGCACTGTGAAAAACGCCTGCAACTGCTGTGAGCGCAGAAGCAGGGAGCACGAGCCGGGGGACCAGGATGCATTGTGGCTTCACAGAAGAGGAGCCCCGCACTGAAAGGTGAGGGTTATACTCCAAGTCAGAGCCAGGTGTGGGTGGGAGGCCCCCACCCCTAGACAGGAACCAGGGGCAGCAAGTGGGTAGATCAGCTTCCTTTCAGGGCCAGGAGGTGTACCAAGGACTGGCTGTGTGAAGACAGCCCTCAAGGATGATGGAAAGAAATAGCTTTTTTCAAGTTCAGCACTTAAGTCTACCTGAACTTGGTCCTTCTCTGTACCAAACCATGGTCACGAAGCAGCAAGAGAGGGGATGCACCAAGAAAGACAAGACGGCTGAGGGAGGGAAAGTGTGTCCACTGAAGAATCAGGAAGGCTTCAAACCCTGGAGCTGTGTGGCCCAAGCAAGCTACTTCACCTCTTTGAACCTCCGCCTCCTGGTCGGTAAAAAGCTGACACTTGACGTGGGGTAGGAAGAGCTGCCTAAGTCAGCAGCCTGTGTGTGCTGCATGGAGCAGGTACATGTTACCCACTGTCTTCCTCTCCCATCCTCCCGGTTCAGAAGGAGAAGCCTGTCCAGCACCAAGGCCTTCAGAAATCACAAAAGCATATACATAAGCAGCAGTCCTGGGCCTGCAGCTAATGCATCAGCCCCAGAGAAAAGCAGCTCAGTGAGAAGATACACTTCTGGAGCTTCCTTACAGAAACGAGGTAAAACCCATCCCTCTCTTGCTCTTTTTATTTTACTATTATTATTATTTTTTAAAGACGGGGTCTTGCTCTGTTGCCCAGGCTGCAGTGCAGCGGGAAGATCACAGCTCACTGCAGTCTCAAACTCCTGGACTCAAGCAACGCTCCCACCTCAGCTTCCTGAGTAGCTCGGATTACAGGTGCGAGCCACTGTGCCAGGCTATATCAGGGTGGAAACCATCTAGAAATAAGCTAAGCAGAGTGGAAAAGGTATCTGTCATCAGGGACCAAAAAGACAAAAAGAAGCAACGGCCCTGGGCAGCGATTTTCTCAGCCCAAGAAGGAAGGAACCCAAGAGGTCAAGTGGCAGGACACGCACCAACGGCAAGGGGTGTGCATCTGGGCCCAGAGCATGGCTGAAACAGCCCCCTGAGCTGTGGGACCAGCAAGAGGAGTCAGGCCTCCATGCAGGGCCGAGCTGGCCCAGCACCACCCAGCCTGCAGCCACCCCAGGCTATGTTCTCACAGGGGATGGGGGCAGGTCCACTGCTTTCTCAGTGGGCACGGCAGAGCATCTCCTGAATGTGCCACTATTCTCTAGCTGCACAACCTTGGGGAAGCCACCGCTGGACTTCAGTTCCACGTTTGTAAAGTGACAGCAAGGCCAAGAATTATTAATGAGAGTCAAGTGAAAATTCGCAGGAAAGGCTCTGGTCACATGGATGCAGCCATCCTCAGCATATGCTTTGGTAAACAGGACCAAGAGAACTTCATGAAGCAAAGGGACCTGAGCCCTGACACCACCCAGCTCAGCAGCATTTCCGGGGCCACCATGCAGGTCTTGCTTGTTTCACTGGTGGTCTCTGGTGCTGACATTCTCAGCCTTAAGACCACGTGCTGCCTGCCTCCTCCACGCTCAGTTCAAAGCATCCCCTGATCTCCCAGCTGAACACATCTGGCAAGCTGTCTGTGTACCACATGTAGAGATGAGGAAGGAGTTTTTCAAGACCCACTTGGCTTCCAAACCATTGGCTGCTCCACTACCTACCTGCTATGTACCCCTGAGCACGGGGCTGCGCTTCAGGGAGCCTTGCCTGGCCCTCCTGCCATACTTGCGCCATGGGGACTCACCGCTTTAGTGGACTCCAGGGCTCCTGAGACCAGCGCATCCCGGCTGTCCCTGCCCTTGCTGCTAAGGTGGGGCGATGAGGAGGGTGAGTCGTCGATGTAGGGCAGCCCGTCTTGGTGCCGGCGCTGCTCCTCTGCCCGGTCTGCAGCACAGCCATACCCAGGTGGTGTTCCGAATGAGCCATCTGTGTGTCCAAAGAAGCATCCTGTGTTAGAGACAGAGAAGGGAGCATCCATACCCAACCTGTCCCAGCAAGTACCCAGCTGACACCATCTCTGTCCCCGACAAGCATCTCACAAGGACCTCGGGTATGCTGATGTCACCTTCACAACGGACTGATCAAAGACCACAAGGGTGAGGGGGGATGAACATGGGCTCACTCCTCAGACAATAAAAGGGGCTTTCTGAGACATGTCTGCCCCCTGGCAGGGGGTTGTGACATAAGAAATATGTATTTGATCTTTGCATACCCTACTCCCTACTTTCCTGGCACACAGTTCCTAAAAACCTTGGAATCTCCAAAGTAATAAATGTCTTTATGCATGCTAATGAAATGACAGGTGGCTGGAGCTTCTGGACAGCCTCAGGAAGGGGACTGGTTGCCAGAAGAACCAACCACATGATTAGAGAGTTGGCACCCCCAACTCTCTGGAACAGACCCACAGCTGAAGGTTGATCACTAATGGCCAGTGATGTCATCAATCATGCCTACACAATGAAGCTGTCCAAAAGGACAGGGTTGGGAGAGCTTCTGGGGATGAAAATGAGGCAGTGCCCAGAGAGGGCATGGAAGCTCTGCGCCCCTTCCCACAGACCTTGCTCTATGCACCTCTTCCGTCTGGCTGCTCCTGAGTTGTGTCTTTTTATTAAAAAACAGCCATATAGTAAGTTATTTTCCTGAGTTCTGTGAGCCATTCCAGCAAGGGATCAAACTCAAAAAGGGAGCTGCTGGAATCTCCAATTTACTCACGACAACCTGGACTTGCTACTGACATGTGAAGTTAGGGGCAGTCTTCTGGAGCTGAGCCCTTAACTGTGGGATCTGACGCTAACTCCAGGTAGACAGTGTCAGAACTGAGTTGAAATTGTAGGACACCCACCTGGTGTCTGCAGAGATCTGCCTGGTGTGGGAAGAAGCCCCCACATTTGGTCACATAAGTGTTCTCTGTTGAGCTTGTGTACAGAGAAAACAGTTTGTTTTCTCCTATACAGGGGGGTTGGGTTGCTACAGAAAGGGAGACCCCTGGCCTGGCGCAGTGGCTCATGCCTATAATCCCAGCACTTTGGGAGGCTGAGGTGGGCAGATCACTTGAGGTCAGGAGTTCAAGACCAGCCTGACCAACATGGTGGAACCTCATCTCTACTAAAAACACAAAAAATTAGCCGGGTATGGTGGCAGGCGCCTGTAGAAATCACAGCTACTTGGGAGACTGAGGCAGGAGAATTGCTTGAACCCGGGAGGTGGAGGTTGCAGTGAACCGAGATTGCTCCACTGCACTCCAGCCTGGGTGACAGAGGGCGACTCTTTCTCAAAAAAAAAAAAAAAGAAAGAAAATGAAAAAAGAAAAGGGGACCCAAAATGCTACTGTCTTGCTGCCAGGAACAGTCTTTGGGCACCTGCCTATGAGGTCTGATGGGGTGAGGAGCACATGCCCGTTGGGATGCAACTCCTGGCCACCATCAGCAGCGAGTCCCATCATGCTCTTCCCGTCCCAACCAGGGAACTGGGGCTACAGGCTCCCCTACCCCCTACTCCAGCCCACCTTCTGGCTGAGTCATAGCCCACCTCCCAGATGGTCTGTCAAAATCCCAGACCACCCTTACTCCAATGTGAGTACCCCGAGGAGGACAGAGTGGCTTATCCTACAGGAGGCTCCTTGCCTGTTGGAAATACAGAGTAACTCATTCCTCCCAGAGGCACCTAGAGACAATCACTCCCTTCCTCCCAGGCTGAATGACAAAGCCCAACACACATTTCCAAGGTCTTAGCCATGTGGAGCTCCCTGATGGCCTGTTCTAAGTCTGAATTTTCTAAGCCAGTGGACTCCTCACGACCAATGTCAACCCACAAGGATCTAGCCCAATCCGCATGTGAGGATCCCTTCTCCACTCCTTCCAATGGGGGACTTTGAGGCTCATGGGACTTCTGAGACCTCACCCTGATGGGATGACATCACTCTCAACATGAGTCACCTGTAAGCAGCCCTGCCCAAAGGTTACCAACAGAGGTGACCTTGGTGTTCATTCACGAGTTTACAACTGACAAGAAATACACCCAGGCTGGGTGGGCACAGGGCGGCACTCAGGCATTCGGAGTGGCTGACCCAGCAATCCCCAAGTGGGGACTGTTCTTGGTCCTTTCCACTTGCATGGTGGGGCCGGGGTCGGGGGAAGCCGTGTGTCTGGAGTGATCTGCCCCTGGCTGTGTGTGCAGGCGGCCGAAGGCCCAGCTTCTCCTTGCGTGCCTCTGCCTCTCCCTCTCCCAGGTTCTCCAATTCCTGTCCCACAGAACTCAGCACCCTCTAACAGGTGTCCCCAGCCCTGGATCCACATTGGCAACACCTTGGGGGGCTCTGAAAACAGTTTCGCCGGGATCCACACAGACCTGCCGAGTCCAAAGCTGTAGGGGCTTCCTGGGGGAACCTAGCTGGCAGCCAGGGCTGAGACCTGCTGAGCGGCCCCGAGCCGGTGTCCAGCACTGTGCCAGCTGCTGACCTGAAGCACTGTCCCAGGTGATGGCACACAGCTACTGGCTGCAAAGGCAAGGCCGGGTTCTGTCTCTGTGCCTGTCCAAAGGAGAATTCCAGGAAGAAGGTGGTTCTGGGGTGAGCATAGCAGCCAAAGCAGGAAGACTCCAAGAGCCTGGAGCATCTACCAAGTCCCTCAACAAGCTGTATGGAGGAGTGTGGTCTCCTTAATCCACGGGACATCGAGTGGGCTCCAGGCATCAAGATGACCATGTCGATTGTCAATGCTGTTTCTTTGGCCTTTGGGTGGGGGAAGAGAGCTGTGGTGTAATCCCTCAGATTACCTCTCTGTGTTAGTCCAGGTCACTGAAGCCATCCACGCCTCACTTTTCTTGACTTCATTAATTAATTAAACAGAGACGCTGATTTACTATGGTGCCTAGGCTGATCTCCAACTTCTGGGCTCAAGCAATCCTCCTGCCTCAGCTTCCTTCTTTTAAAATCAGGCATGTGAACTAGAAAATCGATAAAAGACCCTCTAGCTCTAAAATGCTACCGTTACTATTAGATGAAGGCCCTGCCATCCCCTTGACCTCCTTCAACAACTTCCTTACCCTAGTTCCCCACCCTGTGACTCCTCCAGACTGGGCTTTTTTTTTTTTTTTCTTTTTAATTTCACGTTGGTTCTCACAAAATCTGACAGACTTGGCTTTTACATGAGCTCGGAACTGTCAGCATCTACTAAATGTTCTAGCAGAGGTGTCCAAGTAAGAGAATACACTCATGGGTTCTTTGTTTTACGTTGAGCAGTAAAGTCCCTTCCTGATTCCCCTTTCTCTGCTAGAGAAAGAAACTAAAACCACGGCTGCAGGCTGAGAAAGCCTCAAACAAAACAAACAACAACAAAATAACGTGGGTTGGACAAGCTTTTAACCCAGGGTTTTGCTGTTTATCTAAAGATGATCTTAAGACATCAACACATTCTTCTTCACCTAGTGCACCACCTTTTATCTGAGCTCTTTCCACACCCATGACTACACTGACTCCCATGCAAGGTCAAGTCAACCCAGCAAGAACTTCAGGGTCAGACTCGGGGTCCCAGGGCTCGCTCCAGAGGAACTGTACGACTCCACATTTGGGAAGCCACATGCTGGCTTAGCAACGTCCACGCTAAAACCTGGTGCAATAATCAAATGCCCAGTGAGGTTTTACCCACCCATGTCCAGTGAGACCAGGTCTCACGGCCAGACTCTGCTGGGGAATTAGGACGCTCCAGACAGCTAAACCCCAGCCATTTCCCCATCTGCAGAGATCTCAAATCAATGTCTAGGTGGCTGATGCTTTTAAGTCTGGATTCCAGATGGCCTGCTCATCCCTGCCACATTTCATATGAGGGCTTCAGCCCCTGTCTCAGCCAACCCAGAGCCCTACAATCCAGACTTGCTGCCCCTCATTCTGCTGACTCTTTCAGTCTGCTCCAAGGCAAATGATGGGGTGGGGAGGACAGCCCCTCAATTTCCTCATCCCCCCCATTCTAACCACCACATAGGAACCTGCTTTTTCACAAAGCAGTTTTTCACACCTGAGTTCCCTGAAGTACACAAAGCACCACCACTCACCTGTTATTTTATTTTCAGAGACATGGTCTCACTGTCACCCAGGCTGAAGTGCAGTGGAGTGATCATATCTCATTGCAGCCTCAAAACTCCTGGGCTCAAGGGATCCTTCCAAGTAGCTGGGACTACAGGCGCATGCCACTATGTCCAGTTAATTTTTAAAACTTTCTGCAGAGACTGGGCCTTCCTATGTTGCCCAGATTGGTCTCAAACTCCTGAGCACCACCACGCCCAGCTAATTAAAAAAAAATTTTTTTTGAGACAAAGTCTTGTTATGTTCCCGAGGCTGATCTTAAACTCTGGCCTCAAGCAATCCTCCTGCCTCAGCCTCCCAAAGTGCTATGATTGTAGGCTTGAGCCACCATGCCCAGCCAAGGCCCTTTCCTCTTGAGGATAAAGTACATTATTTGGCATTGTAAAAGCCACCATCTCCCAAGAGCCAGAACCAATTGGGAGGCCTGGCTCCCTGCCCCCGTACCAGGAATACCCCGTGGAAAAACCTCTCTGGCCCTCCTCACCCTTGGCAGGATTGAGGAATTGGTGGTCTCATTAGCCCCATCCTTCCTGCAAAGCTCTATCCAAAGCAGAACCCAAATACTAGAAGGTAGAAGGTGGGGGCTTGGAATCTGGCTGCTGCTCACCTGAACCAGGAACCAGACTAGGAGTGGGGTTGGGGAGAGGAAGGCCAGTGCTGGCGCAGAGCACTGCAAAGGGCCCAGGGTTGGTGTGAAAGAGGGAGGGCCTAGTGAAATCTGAAACCCTCTCCTCTCCAGGCAGTTTGCTTAGCAACCCAGCCCCGGAACTCTGCAAATCTTTCCCTCTTTCATGGAAGACAAAAGGGCAGCCAAAAACTAAAATTAATATAGCGAGAAGAATAATGCCTGGATAGGTCCCAGTCAGCCCAGGCCCAAGTAGGTGCTGCGGTCATATCCCCTTGACTACACTGGTTCAAAAAACAAAAAACTACTTTCAAAAAACTAAACAGAATTCTCATATGATCCAGCAATTCTACTCCTAGTTATATACCCAAAAGAACGGACTTTTTTTTTTTTTTTTTTTTTTTGAGACAGAATTTTGCTCTGTCGCCAGGCCTCCCAGGTTCAAGCAATTCTCCTGACTCAGCCTCTAAGTAGCTGGGACCACAGGTGTGCACCATCACAACCAGCTAATTTTTGTATTTTTAGTAGAGATGGGGTTTCACCATGTTGGCCAGAATAACCTCAATCTCTTGACCTCGTGATCCACCCCCCTTGGCCTCCCAAAGTGCCAGGATTACAAGTGTGAGCCACCGTGCCCGGCTTTTTTTTTTTTTGAGATGGAGTCTCACTCTGTCGCCTGGACACTGCTAGAGTGCAGTGCCAGGATCTCGCTCACTGCAACCTCCGCCTCCTGGGTTCAAGTGATTCTCCTGCCTTGGCCTCCCGAGTAGCCGTGATTACAAGCGTGTGCCACCACACCCAGCTAACTTTCGTATTTTAAGTATAGACAGGGTTTTACCATGTTGCCCAGGGTGGTCTGGAACTCCTGACCTCAAATGATCTACCAACCTTAGCCTCCCAAAGTGCTGGGATTACAGGCGTGAGCCACTGTGCCCGGCCTCCAAAAGAAATGAAAACAGGGACTTGAAGACACATTTGCAAACGCATGTTCATCACAACACGGGAAGGAAGTGGTAGAAGGAACCCAATGTCCACTGACAGATGAATGGATAAGTACAATGTAACGTATACATGCAATGGAGTATCATTCAGCCTTTGAAAGGAAGGACATTTTGACGCATGCAATCGCATGGATAAACCTTGACGTTCTGCTTAGTGGAATAAGCCAGACACAAAAGGACAAATATCGTTATGATTCCACTCATATGAGGTACCTAGAGCAGTCGGATTCATAGAGGCAGAAGGCAGAACGGTGGGCTCCCAAGAAACGCATACAGAACTGAGCTCGGAATACCAGCCATGTGATGCCCGGGTGCAGCCAAGCAGAGGAGGCTCTCCCAGACCAGACATGCCCAGAGAGGCCCTAGATCCTCCTTCAGTGGCATGGCTGCCACCAGAGGTTGGGGTTCCAGAAGCCCAGCCCCTGCCCCACCCTCTGCCAATGTGCCCAAAGGTGTGATGGGAGCAAGCCCTCAGCGGATCAGAGGTCATGCTCTGGGTCCTCCCTACCCAGAAGAGTGGCAGCGGCTGTAAAGGGGCTTCCGATCAACATGTACTGGAGTCAGGAGAAAAAAGGGGCCCTGCGAGGAATTGGGTGGAGGAGGCAGGAACTCCATGGCGCAGAGAGATCATCAGCAAAGTGGTCTCCATCCTTGTTTACACTGGCAGCCAGAGACTAGGCAGTATTTATTTACAAAGGTAAACGCAAATCCAACATCCATGGCTCGGCCAGCTGTGGTGGAGAGGTTTTCACAAAGGCAGGAATCGAGCCCCCACCCTGTCACGGCTGCAGCTGCCCTCCTTCCCAGCTCCTGCCCTCCTCTCGGCCTCTCATCTCCTCCCAGGTCCCAGGCAAGCCACAGCAGCATGATGCGAGGACTTCTACAAACAGCAGCTCATGTCCTTTGGAGGCACTGTCAGGCAGGCACTGTCCTCCAGGAGAGGTTTGGAAAAGGTTCAGGTCTCACTGAAGGGTGCAGAGTCCACAGTCAGAGCTGCCTCTGCACCCCACGCTCATCCACAGCCTGACACCTTCTTCCTACTGCCATGCACCCACCAAGAGGAGACTCTACCCTAGAGAAGGCCCATGGATCTTAGGGGCTCTGATGCTGGCTCTTGGAGCAGAACCTCAGGTAAGGTCAGGGAATACCTGCAGTGCTTCAGGGAATTAAGTTCCTCTAACAGCAAAAAAGACCCAAATCTTTAAAGCAGCAGGCAAAAAATAACCTGCTACCCTTTACGGGGCACTTCCTCTAGGTCACAAATGGTGCTGAAAACCCACGTATCATCTCCTGGAATATGCACCTGAGTGGGCATGAACTTTCAGATTGCTATTTTTAAGAAGGGAAAAACTGAGTCTCAGGCAGAGCTTGACTGTGCCCAGGTGCATGTGTGACCTGCCTACTGGGTCAACTTTCAAACACATTCCAGAGAGAAGGCATTTCTAAGATGCTGCACCGATAACCTTACCACCTAGCAACTCCCCTCCTAGGTGTATAATCAAAAGAATTGAAACCTGGTGTTCAAACAAAAACCTGTACCAGAATGTTCACAGAAGCATTATTCACAAGGGGAGGAAACAACCCAAATGTTCACCAGATGGATTAAAAAAAAAAACTGGTAGATCCCTTAAATGGAATAGCAAAGCTCACCATAGCCTCAACTCCTGGGCTCACGTGATCTTCTGCTTCAGTCCCCTAAGTAACTGGCACTACAGGTGTGTGCCATTATGCCCAGCTAAATTTTTTTTTTTTTTTTTTTTAGAGACAGGGTCTCGCTATGTTGCCCAGGCTGGTCTTGAACTCCTGGCCTCAAGTGGTCCTCCCACCTAGACCTCCCAAAGTGCTGGGATTGCAGGTGTGAGCCACTGCACCCGGCTCTGCCTTTAAAGGGAAGGAAATTCTCTCACATGCTACAATACGATGAACCTTGAAAACATGATGCTAAGTGAAATACGGCAGTCACAAAGTGCCACATGTTGTATGACTCCACTGATATTAAATGTCCAGAATATGTAAATCCATAAAAACAGAAGGTAGGTCAGTGACTGCTTAATGAGCCATGGGGTTCCCTTCTGGGGTGACAAAAATGTTTTGGAACTAAATAGAGATGTTGGTTGCACAACACTGTGAATGCACTAAAAGCCACTGAATTGCTCACTTTAAAATGATTCATTTTATGTTATGTGAATTTTACCTCCATTTTTAAAAAAAAAAACTGACTGTTTTCCTCTCTTAAGCAGGGAACCCGGAACACAATTCTGCTGTTTCCCAAGAGCTGTGTATCCTTCCGGATGGACGTCAGTACAGCCTGGCCATAACCCCGGGCCACCCACAGGCAGTGAGTGCTTTCAGAGACACGCGGTTGGTTCTGGTGGTTTTCCTACTTTCTCCTCCTCTGCCAGGCTGGCAGCTGCCCCTTCTTGTATCCATACCAAGTGGCTCGAAATTCTTTATAAATGAGACGTCCCCCATCCAGTTAGCCACTGCACCCTGGCTAAAGGCCTGCCCCCAGGGCCCTTGGTTCTGTGGTAGAAGGGTGTACAGAGAGCACCCCAGAATCCCGTGGCCTCCCAACCTTCATGCTGTACCCCAACAATGATATCACCAGGCCAGCACCCAAGAACAGAAAGCCTCAGCTGCCCAGATAGAGGTCAGGGTCGTGAATCAGCAAGTGCCACAAAGAAAGCCACCAGGCTAGCCAAGGCCCCCACCCTGCAGGCTGGAAAATGTCAGGAAGGGCCTGAGCCTGCCCCGCTCCCTGATGCCTTGGCTCCCCAGGCAACCCTAGACACTGAGAATGAGAAACAGGTATTTACAGCTCTGAGCTTTCTTGGAGGAGAAAGTCCAACCCATACAACCAGCCCTGATGGCTCTGCCCGCTTGAAGGCTGAGCTGGTTGGAGACTGAATCACCAGAAGGTCAACTTTGCTGGCAATTTTTGGGGGGCACTAAAGACAGCTGTTTTCCTCCACAAACCGAGGGTGCCTCAGTATGGTCAGATAAGAATCCTCCCCCCTCCATCAGCATCCAGAACATTGTTAAAGGACCCTCCCCAGTCTCCAAGGACCCACCTGTGCCTAAGACTCCCAGTCATTCCAGGAGGCAAAAATAATTTGATGCTCCAGGCTTCAGGTTGGGGCTGGCTGGTGTAGGCGCAGGGCAGACAGAGGCTGAAATCCCAGCTGGGAAGAGGCAGCCACCCTCGGCCCCAGAATGATATAGTTATTACTCCTCAGCAGCACCTGGGCTTTTTAGGACTCGGGCTCAGAAAGACTTCCTGGAGGCCCTGAAGATTTAGCCCCAGACAAATGTACTGAGTACCTAATATGTACAGGGCACTGTGCTGGGTATGCAATGGTGAGCACTGCACACCCAGCCCCTGCCCTCGGGAGCCAGTGGAATCCACCGAGTCACGTGACACGGGCATCATAGCAACCACGCCAAGGCCACGGGAGAGGCAGCTGGCACCGGAGTACATGCAGGAGGGAGGCAGGCAGACCCAGGCAGGACAGCAGGGCCTCTCCCTGAGGAAATGACCACAGAGCCAGGACCTACTGAGAGAGGGAGGCAGACAGTGGCTCCCCTGAGGAACACCAAGGTGAGAAGCCCATTGTCGTGGACCCCCAAAGGAACATGTTCATATCCTAACCCTAGAATCTGCAAGTGTGACCTTACCTGGAAAAAGAGGTTTTGCAGATGTAATGAGGTTAAGGGCCTTGCGATGAGCTCACCCTAGATTGTCCAATTACTACTACTATGATGTGTTTCTATTCTCCCAGAACACTCCTGACAACACATGTGTGGGTTTTTTCCTTTCACCAGGCAATCCTCCCAGTCTCTGGACACCAGCCGGGTGTCCTATAATTTAATTCCATTCTGCCAGTAAGTACATGGAATGAGTGTCAGACCCCACAGGTTAAGGGCTCAGTACCACAAGACTGCTCCCACTTCAGGCACTGGGGGAAAGTCTGGGCCACATGTACTTCTGACCTACTGACCCTAAAGCTGGGGGTGGGGTGTTCCCACAACCCCCTCCTCAGGTTCAATAATTTGCTAGAGCCGGGAACGATGGCTCACGCCTGTAATTCCAGCATTTTGGGAGGCCGAGACGGGTGGATGACCTGAGGTCAGGAGTTCGAGACCAGTCTGGCCAATATAGTGAAATCCCGTCTCTACTAAAAATACAAAAATTAGCCAGGCATGGGGGCATGTGCCTGTAGTCCCAGCTACTCTGGAGGCTGAGGCAGGAGAACTGCTTGAACCCAGGAGGCGGAGATTGCAGCGGAGATCGCACCACTGCACTCCAGTCTAGGCGATAGAGTGAGACTGCATCTCAAAAAAAAGAAAAAAAATTTTTGCTAGAGCAGAGCAGCTCACAAAATTCAGGAAAGCCCTTTACTCACATTTACCAGTTTATTATAAAGGACACCACTCAGGAACAGCCAAACAGAAGAGAGGCACAGGGCAGGGTAATAAGAGTGTGTACTGTAGGGGGAGCTTCCATGGCCTCTGGGGCACTGCCCGCCCAGCACCTCCATGTGTTCAGCAATATGAAAGCTCTCGGAGCCCCACTGTATAGTGTTTTCATGGAAGTTCCACTAGGTAGGCAAGACTGACTAAATCACTGGCCACTGATGATCCATTCAGCTGAGATCAGACATGGTCAGTCTGGCAGGGCTGTAGACTCTGGTGATCAATTCAATCTCCACCCCCTCCCTGTCCCCAGAGTTCAGGGCGGAGCTAAACTTCCAACCTTCGAATCATGTGGCTGGTTCCTCTGGCAACCAGCCCCATCCCGCAGCTATCTGGGGGCCTGCCCATCAAGCATCACCTCATTAGCATAACCTCAGGTCCCACAAAAAACGGCTTGTATGAATAACAAAAGATGCTCCTATCACCCCATCGCAGGAAATTACAATGATTTTAGGGGCCTGTGCCAGAAACCAGAAGGAAGACCAAATCTATATACTTTTATTATATCACAATATCACACTGACGGACCCTAAATCCAATGACAAGTATATTTAAAGAGATAGAAGACAGGCACACAGGAAGGCATCTGAAGGCAGAGGCGGAGACTGGAGAAGTGCCGGGGCCATCAGATGCTGGGAACGGCAAGGAAAGATCCTCCCCTAGGGCCTCCAGAGACAGCCTGGCCCTGCTGACACCTAGATGCTGGGCTTCCATCTTCAGAACTGGGAGAGAATAAATGTTTGTTGTTGTAAGCCACTAAGCTTATGGCATTGTTAAGGAAGCCACAGGACGCTAAGACATGGCCTGGACTGGGTGCCATGGAGTCTGAGGACAGAGATAACCCAGCCCCTGGGAGAGGCCTGGAAGGGCTTTGCAGGGGTAGAGGCTGTGAGACAGAGAGAAGAATGTGACCAACGGAGCCTTCAACCAGCAGGGGTGGGGAGCCGCAAAGATGCCCCATGGAGGGATTCAGGCCGACTCAGCTGCCGGCTCTCCTGGGGCTTACAAATGCAGAAAGGCTGGGAAGGACTGAAGGAAGCGCCGTCCCAAAATACGCTGTATTGGTACACTGACTTTGAGCTGACAACATTAGAGACTGCAGCTTCCGAAAGGGCTAGCTGACCTGCTTCTTGCTGTACGTAGCAAGCCATAAAAATTACTCTGGGAGAGGTGCCCTCCCTGTACCAAGAGAGAAAATAGCCCTTATCACCTGAGACTGGGAACCGGGGGCTGCAGTGGACCCGAATAAATACGCTTAACAAAGTAACCCTTATCTCCCACCAGGTTTCCCCTCATGCATCTCCCAGTGACTCCCCAGAGTTTACTGCCCGTAGCCAGATCCCCCTTCTCCTGCCACTTCTCAAACTTGCTGTTATCTAAAAAGGATCTTGCTTTGGCCACTTCTCTGGACTTGACTCTGGAGAAGAATCTCATGTCCCTATAAAACTAATGACATCTGTATTTTTCTCTTGTTAATGTGCCTGGTGTCACTTTGGTTTCTAGATCCAGCCAGAGGCCACCAAGAGCTAAGGGGGACTGGAAGCAATCTCTGGGAAAGGAGATACAGCCGGGAAAGGGGATACAGGCTGGCAGTGAGAGGCGAGGGAGGTAGGGGGTAATTCTGTGGGGAGTCTCGGGCTGCAGGCCCAGGACTTGGGCTCGATTTAGGGGGTGTCTGGGGCTGGAACAAGAGGGGAGCCTAGGGCCCGCAGGGGGACAGGTGACATTCCAGCAGCACATCTGAGTGTGGCACAGGAGGTGGGGCAGGGCTGGGGGCAATGGTCACTCCAGGTGGGCCTGGTGTTGGTTGAAAAATGCAGGCAGGGGGCACTGACACAAAGTGATCATGGGTCTGGCTAAGAGGACAAAGACAAAAAGAGGAGGAAGAGCAGAGGGGACGGTGAGCTTTCCAGTCCCTGAGGTGCAGACGTGGCAGTAGGGAACTGGTCAGAAGAGTCCCTGGGAAGACAGTGGGAGGGGGCAAAGTAGGGAAGGTGGGCAGTGCCCTTCAAAAGAGGATGGCAAGGGAACAGTTGCCTGGCATGGGAGTCGCATGAGGAGCGAGGTCTGAAAGTGATTGGTGGAGGTCCCTCCACACCAGCAAAGGTGCTCAGCCAGGAGGCGGGCTGTGGCCGCTGCACACTTGTGAGTCCTCCCCTCCCACTCACTGCTCCTCCAAAGAGGAAACACAAAGGGTTAAGAAGGGAAAAAAATGGCAGGAAGAGGGGCTTCCCCCTCCTGGGGCCAGGGCCCAGCCATGGGCAGACACTCAGCAAGCCTGGGAGGGCAGGAGACCACCTTTTTCCCCAACCTGGTCTCGGGCTACCCTTCCTGAAGGATGCCTGGAGTGGGATAGGAGAGGAGATGCACATTCACTACACTCACAGCAGCACCATCCACAACGGCCGAGAGGTGGCAGCAACCCCAGTGTCCATCCACGTGTGAGTGGAAGACCAGAATGTGCCGTATACATGTAAAGGAGTATTACACAGCCTCAAAAAGGAAGGAAACTCTGAGACATGCTGACTTGGATAAGCCTTGAGGACATTACGCTAAGTGAAATCAGCCAGACACAAAGAGTCAAATACTGTATGATTCCACGTATATGAGGTTCCTAGAGTAGTCAAATTCAGAGACAGAAAGTAGAATGAGGGCTGTCAGGTGCTGGAGAGGGAGTTAGTGTTTAGTGGAGTTTCAGTTTGGAGAAGATGAAAAAGTGCTGGAGACAGACAGTGGTGACCCCTGTACGACAATGTTGACGTACTTAATACCACTGAACTGCACACTGAAAAATGGCTAAGATAGTCAATTTTATGTTATGTATATTTACACACACACACACACACACACACACACACACACACACACAGAGGATCAGCCAGGTTTTCAAATTTAAAACGAAAGAAAAGAAGTACAGTGTTAGGGGCTAAATCGTGTTCCCTGCCAAATTCATATGCTGAAGTCCTAACCACTAAACTTATTTGAAAATAGGGTCTTTACCAAGTTCAAACAAAACAAGGTCATTAGGTTAGGTCCTAATCCGATATGACTGTGTCCTTTAAAAAAGGGGTGGCCAGGCGTCGTGGCTCATGCCTGTAATCCCAGCACTTTGGGAGAGAGGAGAATCACTTCAGGCCGGGAGTTCGAGACCAGCCTGGACAACTTAACAAGACCCTGTCTCTACAAAAAAAAAATACAAAAATTAGCCAGGTGTGGTGGTCATGCCTGTAGTTCTCAGCTACCTGGGAGGCTGAGGCAGGAAGATTGATCACTGAGCCCATGAGGCTGAGGCTATAGTGGGACTGGAGCCAGAGGGAGACCCTGTCTCTTAAAAAAAAGTGGGGGTGGGTGTGTGGGTGGAATTTGGAGAGAGACTGGCATATCGGGAGAATGTCATGTGAACTTGAAGACTGCCACCTATAAGGATCCAACCCAGCCAACATCTCCATCTCATACTTCCAGGCTTCAGAACTGTGAGATGATACATTGCTATGATTTGAGCTACACAGTTCGTGGTTCTTTGTTACGCAGCCATAGCACACTATTACATGAATGAAGTCACTGTGGAGCTCAGACACCAGCTTTGAGGAGCTGTCCACACGCCACATTCTAGACTCAGAGTGGCAGAGGGGAAGAGCAGACACCAAGGTGCACAAGGTCAGAGTAGGAGGCAGCCCAGAGCCTCACCCCCTTCAGCCACGAAGCGTATCTGTGCTCTCTTGGGCTCTCCTCTTCCAGGGCCAGGCACTTGCTCAGAAGCTAAATTGTTACAGACTGACCCCAGACTCTCCTGCGAGAGAACAGACCAGAGCCACCTGAGTATCTTGAGCTTGTACAAGTCAGAAATTATAGAAACCCAGTCACATTCTGAATGTCCTGCACAACACTGCCAGCCAGCCAGCCCTTCCCGAGCGCAGCCTCTGCACCTTCGGACTCTCCTTCCCACACAGGGCCTCAAGGGCTTTGCTTTCCTCGTCTCATCCAGGCTGAGAGGTCGGGGGCTTCCACGCAGATAAGGAACTGAAGTACTAAAGCAACAAGCTGGGCAGGACCAGAAAAGCCCAATGACAAGGTGCCTATGAACCCTTCCGGGCCCTCAAATGATGCTACAGCCCGAGTTCTTCCTATTGAGGGAAATGAGACTGCCCAAGGACAGTCGGAGGACCCCCCAAGCCACATACACACACACAAGAAGCACCTGTGTTCCCACCAGCCCCGGAGGGGTATAGCCCTAGGTCCGTCCTGGGGGCTGGTCTGCAATTCCCACCCGGGTCCTAATCCTGGGTCACCCTGACCTATAGTGCTCCTGGGAGGCTTATGGAGTTGTGGATGTGCAGGTGCCCAGGACGCCAGCCTGAGTCAGGGCCAGGGGGATAACACCAGCAATGGCAACAGGTACGGGTCAGAAGTGCTGCCTCGAATCCTCACACCTCTGCAAGGGAGCCATCACTACCTCATTCTACAGATGAAGGTTGGAGGTTTGGATGTAGAGCCAACATATCCTGAATTCCACAGCTAAGAAGGGGGATCCCCAACTTCAGGTATCCTGGTGGGCTGAACTAGGGGTAAGCTGGGGCAGAGGAGTGACATTCTGTATTCTGCACCAGAATTTAAGATGTTCCAGGTGTGGGCAAATGTCAAAAGGCTGAAGAACAGACCAGGAGGTGGCATGTAAGTCTAAACCCAAATGGATTTTCCCCTGGAAAATCTGTGCACGTGGTTTATGTGGCCAGGAACTCTCCCATTCTTAAACAAGTATTTGGAAAATGAAATCGAATTCCCTCTGTTCCCAGTTTCCCCCACCCTACCTCCAAGGCCTTCTTCAATCATCCCCCTAAAAAAGCAAGACAGAAAACAAAGCAGGACGACTGGGACAACCAGAGGGCCCAGGGGCCTGCAGGTGAAACTCTTCGCTTCATCTCTCAATGTTCCCACCAATGAAATGGGGATAATGACACTCTCCACCCACGCTCCCTACGAGGTGTCAAGCAGGCCCCATCAGAGGGAGGAAACAGCACAGAGAAGCACAAGCATCACTTAACATAATTACAGGAAGCCTCACCTGTTCCTGCGCTCCCACCTGCAACATTTCACAGTACGCTCTTCTCCTTTCCAGAAAACCGTGTGACCTCTTGCCTGGCTTCTGGGGGATGCAGTGTGAGGCTGAGGGCTCCACTTCAGGAAATGTGGCAGAGCCCACGTGTCTGCTCAGGCCACTGCAGGTCCACGGGTGACCCTGGCATGGCAATCAGGTCCATCTCGTCCACTACAGAGGCCAGCCAGGGCTCTGGATGTTGGCCTTCATGCTGCCCATCTCAGCAGCCCAAAGTGGACCCACTGCAAAGACCACTGCCCTGTCTTCCACATTTCTCTTCTCCAGCAAAAATCAGGCCACAGCAGAGCTTTCCTCATTCCTCTGAGGCTGCAAACTCTGCAGGCCACAGAAAACAGCTAAGGAACGAGCCAGAAAACCAGCCGGCGAGGATCTCTCTGTCCAGATGCAAGAGGACCCAGCTCTTGACCTGAAACTTGAAACTGTCATTGGGAATTACCACCCATGGCGATAATCCCAGCTGTCGCTGCGGGTGTGACAACCTGGTCCAGATCCCACCTGTTACTCCCAATCGGCCAGGCTCGGGAACCAGGCCCAGCTCCTATCCTGCTTCCCCGGGGGGTGTGGGAGGAGGCGAGATTCACACGCCTGGCCTGCCTCCATGGGCACAGCTGTTAGACGCCCACTCAGGGAGCCAACTCAGCCACCTGCCAGCCCAGCCAAATGAGCAGGTCCTGATGAGGAATGTGATACGCTGCATTCTGAAAGCTCCTTCTGAAAAAATTAAGTTCTGCAGAGATTCAGCTCACAAACAGGGGCAGCATGGACATATCACCATGCCACTGCAAACATGCCAGGAAAAGGCCTTCCAGAACTCCACGATCCTGGGAGAGCCGTGGAACTGGAAAGGCTCTCAGAGGTATCTGACACCGGCTCTGAGCCTGGCACTCCTCCTGGAAAATCCTCAGGTGGTAGAATAACAGGCTGGCTCAATCAGGTCACCCTGCCCAACACTCTTGCCTCCACAGCTACCCCCTGCCAGGGCTGATTCGGATACTATCCAAGACACAGAATTTGCTCAGACTTTCCAGACAGGCCAGTAGAGAACGAGGCTATTTCCTGCTCCTTGCTTAACAGACAGACCCCAGCTGGCTGCCTAACGTCGCTGTCCCAGCCGCTTTACCTCCAGTGCAGGCATCACCAGCCCCCCGCAAAGGAGATCAGTAGACGCTCAGTCACATCCCACACCAGGCCAGCATCAGGCACACAGCAGGCATCTAACAGGTGTCAGCCCCTTCTCAGTCCTCGTGAGGGGAACCCACACCCGCTAACAAGCTGGGCTCTGCTCGTGTGGTTCCTCCCTGGATTAAGCGCTTTGTATCTTGGCTAGCAGGCGTGCATTGCCCTGTTCTTGCCTGAATACCCCCTAAGCTATGCTTTCCTCTTGGCTGGCAAGTGGGGACTGTACCAGGAAAGCCTGGGATGTTCAGAAGGTTGGGCTGGTCTATTAGGACAACTAGATCCACACCAGTCTCTCTCACCTGTCAAGCCCCTTCCAAAGAGGCCTCATGAGTCAGCAACACAGCAGCAGGGCAGACAGACATCCCCTGGCACCCTATGCTGCTCAGCCACAGAGTGCAGCAGGGTGGAGAGGAGGGTGCAGGCGGGGAGAAGGCAGCCATGAGATGCTGAGTCACCTGGGATCAGATGCCAGGGGTTTGAGGAACCTGTCTTAAGAAAGCAGCAGCTCTTAAGAAACTGCTGGAACAGAAACTACTTGGAGGCCACCTGGCTGGCTGGTGTGAGGGAAGTGGCATCCGGAAGAGCTTAGAGGTGGGGTAACAAGCCAGGCCTCCAGCCAGCAGTCCCACCAGCCCCAGCAGAGTCAGCTCCCACCCACAAGGTCCAGCGGCTTTGGGGATGTGGGGGTGGCACTCTGGGATGCCCCTTACAGCACACAGAATGAATCTTTGCATCCCCCCAAAATTCCTATGTTGAAATCTAACCCCCAATGTGATGGTATTTAGAGGTAGGGCCTTGGAGACGTGATTAGGTCAGGAGGATGGAACCCTTGTGAACGGGATTAGCACCCTTTTCAAACCCCAGAGACAGCCCCATCCTTTCCACACCAGGTCAGAACACAGCAAGAAGATGGCTATGAACCGGAAAGCAGGCTCTTGGCAGACACTGGACTCCTGCCTCCAGCACTGTGAGGAGTAAATGTTTGTTGTTTAAACTGCCCAGTTTACGGTATTATTGTTATCGCAGCCTGAAGTGACAAAGACACCCCTCCCTGAAAAGAATCTGACATGCACACCCTCATATTCCAAGTTCCCATGACTCGCATGGGACATAAACATGTCCCTTCCTCTCTGTAGTCCCCACGTTACACTGTGGAACACATGAGCCTGGACATCTATGTCCTCCCCACCCAGTGGCCCAGTGGAAATATACATCTTTCCCTTCATCAGGGAGGCACTTAAATGCCGCTTACTCCTAACATTCTGTCCCAGAGGGCAGGGCAACAGCACGGCTACTTTCAAGGAATTCAGAACCTGGAGAAGGCCTAGTGGTGTGGATCACACCTGTAATCCCAGCTCTCTGGGAGGCCAAGGCAGGCACATCATTTGAGGTCAGGAGCTGGAGACCAGCCTGGCCAACATGGTGAAACCCAGTCTCTACTAAAAATACAAAAATTAGCTGGGCGTAGGGGCAGACACCGGTAATCCTAGCTACTTGGGAGGCTGAGGCAGGAGAATTGCTTGAACCCAGGAGGCGAGGGTTGCAGTGAGCCAATATTGTGCCACTGCACTCCAGCCTGGGTGACAGAGCGAGACTCTGTCTCAAAAATAAAAACATACAGAACCTGGAGAAGACCCAAGAGGTGAAATAAATGGGAACTAGGTCACAGTCTCCAGTCTACTCTGGTTTCTCAAGAGTATGAGGGACAATGTGCGGCCGCAGAGTTGGGGGAGGAGCCTGACCTCGACTGACTGACTCCTCTGAGCATGGTAGGGCTCTGTTCACACAACCCATACCCCTCCACTCCCCAACTTTCCTGCAGGCTCCAGGTGGCCCTGGGTATCTGGGGCCCAAAGCCTGTCCAGCACGCGGGCTCGGTCCCGGTCTCATGGCTCCAGCTCACACACACACCCCAACATCAGGGCCTATGACTGGGGAGTCTGAAGCTCATGGCTTCGCACAGCCCCTCATGCTCACTGCGATCTCATCAGCCTGGGTGCCCTGGGTGCTCCATTCTGAGCCTCAGCTCACACCTTCCCCATCCAGATGGCCTCCCTGGGTCTTAGCCCTCCCAGTTCTTTACTGCCCACCATTCTGATAGCCCCATCCCCGCTGCGACTTAACCTGGTCACCCTCCTAGGCCGGGGGACATTCTCCCTGGTACTTTCTCCTACTCAACATGTGTAGGGTCCTCCTCAACACTCCACCTATGCTACAGCCCATAGCCAGGCACCAGTCCCCTCAAAACTTCTCATAAGCTCCTTAGGACAGGCTGGAGTCCGGTCCCTCCTCACGCCACTGACCACCCAGAACCCAGGGACCATCTGTAGAATACACTTATTCAACACATGGGGCCACCCCAGGGCCCAGATATAAATAAACAGATCAAGCAAACAACTTCATATTCACATAGCCACTGGTTCCTCAGACTCGGGAGCAACAGAGGTCAGGGTGGCCAAACTGGGTGCAGACACAGATCAAACACACGGGGTTGCAGAAAAACACAACTCAAGGCAAGCTCCCCTCCTTCATTGGCTGATAGGACACATAATAGAACTTTTGTTCGCTATCTCCGGAGAGTCCAGCTGCACACGATCTCTGTAAAAATGCCAGAAGAAAATGCTCATGCACACGCCATTAATGACCCCCCCCAGAGGACTTGGCCTGGGGCTCATCACATCTACGGGTGTACAGGCTGAGCTCATTTCTGAGTCACAAAACCCAAAAGTGATGTTTCTGGTCACCGACCACCCGGAGAGACTCCCACACTATGGCACTTGGCCCACTGATGTGCCCTTGTCCCTGGCTGAATAGCTGATTCTCCATAGGTCCCCGGCTGGCACGCCTCACTGGGCAGGTGAAGTCACCATGCTCTTCTTTTTCTTTTTCTTTCTTTTTTTTTTTTTTTTTTGAGACAGTGTCTCTCTCTGTCACCCAGGCTGGAGTGCAGTGGCACAATCTCAGCTCACCAAAATCTACGCCTCCTGGGTTCAAGCAATTCTTGTGCCTCAGCCTCCCAAGTAGCTGGGATTATAGGAATGTGCCACCATGCCTGGCTAACTTTTGTATTTTCAGTAGAGATGGGGTTTCACCATGTTAGCCAGGCTGGTCTCGAACTCCTGACTTCAAATGATTCACCCGCCTCGGCCTCCTAAAGTGCTGGGATTACAGGCATGAGCCACTGTGATCGGCCTCTTCTAAGGACTGTGAGGACCCCAGGGCCAGGCATGCACCATATGCACACATGGAGCCAGGCATTTTACACATACACCACAGAACGAGAGCCTCATGTTTTAGGAAGTGGCTGGGGGGAAGCAGTGGTGTCTCTTCTGTTTCCAAACAAGAACAGCCTGGGCAGAGAAGCAACGCAGGCTGCTTCTACCAGGAGAAAGGCCGGCAGGAGTGGCGTGGAGATGCTGCCAGAGCCCAGAGCCTGCACAGGCTGCTCAGGAAGCTCACTCTAAGAACCGAGCATCCAAGCAGGAGACAGAACTACAGGGCCCACGGGGGGCTCTGATGCGGACATTCCGTACAGGCTTTGCCTGGAGACATCAAGGGGTCCCAGGACATAACAGCAGGCACAGAGGAGCCTCAGAGGGCAGATTTTCTACAGGATCCCAATTATCTGGAAATATGCTTCTACCTGAAGCTCTAGACCCAAGTCCTGGCTGAAGCTATCAGAGCAGCTTTTCTTCCCTCAACGCCATCCTCCACATCCAGAAAAGCGTCTCAGCTAGGTGTGCGCACACACAGGTGTGGCATTTGCATTTACCCAACAAAGCCCAACCCAGCTTCTCTCTCATCTTTGTCAAACTGATCCAGGACAGGGCCCTGTGGTCTGGCCTGACCACATCAAGCCTTCGGACTGCTACAGATGGTTTGTTAATAAGGCCTTCCTACGTGCGTGTGACATGGCAGCGTTCCTTCCATCTCTGATCCTGCCATCTCACCTGAAGGAGGAGGCAGATGGGGCTGCCCATGTTCACAAGTGTAGCAGGTAGGCTCACTGATGAGCCACAGAGCCAGTGAGCATCCCAGCTGGGCTAGAACCTGGATCTGCAATAGGCTCTGTCCGCCCCCAGAGTCCTGCCTTTCCAGGCGGGGAACCCTATGAAGATGCTGGTCAGGTAAAGGGTGGTGCTTTGGGTTCTGTCCCCAACCCACTCTGGCGCACCCTCCACCTCCAAAGAGCCACCCTCTCTGACAGGCCTGAGGTCTTCCCACCCCCGTGGCAGCAGTGCCTGAGCTGCTGGCTCCCGAGCAGCAGGATTCACGAGCTGGGCAGGGCAGACCTTGACTCAAACCCAGCCCTACCACTGCCCAGCTGGGTGACCTTAGCACATTACTCAATCTCTCTGGATCCCAGGTTTCTCGTCAATAAAAGTGGACCCGGGAGGTCAGCCAGCACACCCCGAGTCCCTGTGAGGGGCTAGGCACCATGCTTTACAGCACCCAGGACAGTGCCCACTCAGAGCATGTGGGGTCCTGGGTCCTATCATCCCTGCTGGGCCAGGAGCTTTAAAACCAGCAAGCCCTGTCCTTGGCTGAGCACTGGGTCTGCAGGCTTCCAACAACTGTGAAAGTGAGAAAGCAACAGAAAATGAGAGGATCACACTAAGGTACGAGTTACTACATGGAGAGCGAGCCCCTGGGCTAGGAGGCTGGAGAGACAAGACACGGCAGGGCCTGAGGGATGAGCTGCCTTGGGACAGACTGTGGGCACCCAAAGGAACAGGCAGGCAAGACAGGGCCAGGGGAACCAAGGAGGGGAACAGGGTCAAGAAAGAGAACAGGAAGATCCCAAAGACTGACTCTCTCGCCTGAGACGTGCCACCCCACAACACCTGCAGCTCCAAAGATTCTCTCCCACTGAAAACAGGACATAAAGGTTGGGCGTGGGCACGGGTGGGGACATAACTCACAGGCCCATTTGCTCCATGAGCCTGGCCAGATGGTGCCCAAGCATCCAGGGAAGGATGAACTTCACATTCCTGCAGGATTCCACGCCTGCTCCACACAAGCAGGGGGCTGGGGGATGGGCAGCCTAGGCGGCAGGCAGTGCACAGCCTGCTCAGGCCTGGCCCAAGTCCATGGGTCTCTCAACACCACGGCTCCATCCAGCACAGGCTATTGGTCCACTTTCATTTTATTTTTAGAGATGGGTCTTGCTCTGTTGGCTAGGCTGGAGTGTAGTGGCATGAACATAGCTCACCGCAGCCCTCAGACTCCTGGGCTCAAGTGATCTTCCTGCCTCAGCGTCCTGAATAGCTGGGACTACACGTGTGCACCACTACGTCCAGCCAATTTTATTTTTTGTATAGGCAGGGTCTCACTAGGTTGCCCAGGCTGGTCTCAAACTCCTGGCCTCGAGTGATCTTCCCACCTTGACTTCTTAAAGCACTGGGATTACAGGCAAGCCACTGTGCCCTGGTCCAATTTTAGAAAGGCGCCTGGGTGTCCCTATGCAGCAGCAGAGGAGGGGAATTGTCTCAAAAACAAAATCCCTCCTTTCCCACTAAGAAAAAAGGGCAGCTTCCATTTCCTGAGCATCTACCATGTGCCAAACTGTCACTGCTAATCCCAACACAGCACTAAAAGGTTTCTACAATAATTCTCATTTGACGGAGGGGGAAATAAGACACAGAAAGGAACTATAACTGGCCTGGTATGCATTGAGGGTGACTCCAGCCCATCAGATAGTTTGGGATGCTGTACTCTCTACTCCACCTGTGGCCCCAGGGACACATTCCCTGAAGGAAAGCTATGTGTCCAAAACAACTGCCTGGGATGGGAGCTCTAGGAAATGACAGCTGGATGCGCGGCTGGGAGGCAGGCTGGTGGAAAGGAAGGCCTGGCATGCAGGACGGGCAGGAGGGGAGGCAATTTTTGGGATCTTCTGGACATTTCTGAAGATCTTTATGCACCAGTCGCCTGAAGCCTTTCTCTCCCTGGAAATGTAGGCAGACCCTCTAGTGAACAGCAGATGGCTGTGCCTATCCTGAAAAGACCATTGAGTCAGAGACAATGGAAGTCGACAGAAGGGCCTGAAGCAAAGCAGGCAAGGAGCAAACCCTGGGACACTGTCGAACAAACCAGCAGGAGGCAGAGACAGGTGCTTTGCCTGGAAAAAAAAAAAACACCAGGGCCAGGTGAGTTGCTCATGCCTCTAATCCCAGCACTCTGGGAGGCCAAGGTGGGCGAATCATGAGGTCAAGAGATTAAGACCATCCTGGCCAACAAGGTGAAACTCCGTCTCCCACTAATAACACAAAAATTAGCCAGGTGTGGTGGCATGCACCTGTAATCCTAGCTACTTGCGAGGCTGAGGCAGGAGAATAGCTTGAACCGGAAGGTGGAGGTTGCAGTAAGCCGAGATTGCGCCACTACACTCCAGCCTGACGACAGAGTGAGACTCCATCTCAAAAAAAAAAAAAAAAACACCAGGAAGGCCCAGTAGGCAGGCCTGCATCCACAGTGAGTATATGAGCTTAGCACTGCTGGGGTGGCGGTCTTGGGAGGGGCCACAGGAAAGTTACCGGGGTGGGCTGAGGTGATCAGTATGGGCCACCACCCTCAGAACGCTATCTAAGGGCAGTGGTGGTCTATCCCAGGGACCACCACCACACACACAGAGAAGGCCACTTAAAAGGCAGAAGCTTGAACTTCCAATTCTAGGCAAGACGGAAAAGGCACACTACACCCTTGCCCACTATCCACAGGTACAAATCCTGCATAAAACTCATGAAACAGCTATCATGGGAATGGAAAAGGTAGATAAGGACAGGAGGACTGAGCAGGGATTGCAGGACTTTAAGGACACACCTTGGCAATGACTTTTCTGGATTTTCCGTTTTTGGAATTTTTCCTCCTAGCCTGGGTACTGGAGTAGCCTGAAACCACCAATAGGCACAGACAAGAGGGAAAAAAAGGACCAAACAGAAAAGCTTGCTCTCTCTAACGAAAGATCCAGGAAGGAGGAATCCTGTGGATTGAACTCTTTTGGCTTTATCTACCTTGCCCCAGCAGAAACAATGTGTCCATTCCTCTCCCCAGAGATGCAGCAGCGGCCTCCCTGGGGTGGAGACCCGTGGACTTTCTACTCTACACTAGCTGAGTGCCACCAAATAGGTGAAGCCCCATCCCCCTTCACCAGCACAGCAGCAGCGGACCCTCAGGGCGGAACTCTGGCAACAGTGCAGGGTGACAGGCTAGAGCCCCAGCCTTCTAATCAGAACACCTGGAAGGGGGAACATGGGGCAGCAGAGTATAGGGAAGATCATGGAGAGGAGGGAGCTGGAGAAGGGATCCTTCAAATCTACATAAGAAGCCCTGGGCTCACCCTCAAACTGCACATGTGTGAAAACGCTTGGCATCAGCACAGCACAGATCACTGCCCAGTTTCAAACTGATCCCTGGGTGGTGAACAGCAGGGTGGACACTGGAACCACAGAGCAGAGAAAGTGAGCCAGGATGTGCCATCTGAATCTGAGTTGACTGCCTGTTTAAAAAAAAAATCAGTCAACATTTTCAGAACATTTAAATAGGGTCCGGAGTCTCTTAACATTATAGTCAAGATGTCCAGGACACAATCCAAAATTACTTGACATAGAACTAAGCAACATAAACAACTGTCAAAGGAAAAGGTAATCAACTAACATCAACCCCAAGAGGACCCTAATGTGTGAATTATCAGAATGAGACCTTAAAGTAGCTATTATAACCATAATCTAAGAGGAAAGGGCAAAGACTCTCAAAACAAATGAAAAGACAGAAGTTCTCAGCCAATAAAATAGAAGCTATAAAAAAGAACTAAAGAGAAACTTTAGAATCGAAAAATTAAAAATTACCTAGCGGGGTTCAACAGCAGAATGGAGACAATGGAGTCAGTGAACTTAAAGACAGATCAACAGAAATTCTCTAATCTAAATAACAGAGGGAAAACAAGAATGGAGAAAAATGGAATAAAACCTCAAGGATCTATGGAACAAGATCAAAAGATGTCAATGTCTAATTTCATGTCACAGGAGTCCCAGAAAGAGAGGAGAGATGGAAGCAGAAAACAGTATCAGAAAATATAACAGCTGAACACTTCCCAGACTAGGGGAAGGACATAAATTTACAGACCCAAGAAATGCAATGAACCCTAAACATGATAAAGAAAGAAAATCACAGGCAGTTACATCACAATGAAAGTACTGAAAACCAAAGTTACAGAAAAAAAGTCTTGAAAGCAGTCAGAGAAAAACAACATATTACATACAGGAGAATAAGGATTTAAGTGACTGTAGATTTCCCATCAGAAACTATAGTGGCCAGAAGAGGATGAAACATCTTAAAGTCCTAAAAGAAAAGAACTGTCAACCCAGAATGTAATAACCAATGAAAATCTCCTTCAGGAATGAAGGTAAAAGAAAGACCTTCTCAGATGAAGGAAAACTAAGACTTAACCTTACAAGACCTCTTTTAAACTTCTGGCCAGAACTATAAGGTAGTATGTTTTGCTGTTTGAAGTCACTAAGTTTGTGATAATTTATTGCAGTTGCAATAGGAAACTAATACATTTATCTCTGACTAAAAATCAGTAACAGAATGACACTGGACAAATTTCTAAATACTTGGAAATTAAACAACATTACTATTAAACACTACTAAATGATCCATAGATGAAAAAGGAAGTCTCAAGGAAAACTAGAGAATGGTTTGGAATGACTGAAAATAAAAATGCAATATGTAAAAATTTGTAGGATGCAGCTAAAGCAGTGCTTGGAGGCAAATTTACAGCATCAAATGCTTATATCAGAAAAGAAGAAAGGTCTCTAAAATTTTTTTAAAAGATGAACAAAATAAATCCAACAAAAAGAAATAATAGACTTCTAGCAGACTAACAAACAAACAAAAAAAGGCACAAATTATCAAAATCAGAAATGAAAGAGGGGATATAACTACTGATCCCACACACATTAAGAAGATCCTAGCGAAATACCACAAATGACTCTGTGTACATACGTTTGGCAATTTAGATTAAATAGGCCAATCCCTTGACACCTGCTAGTGACCACTCACCCTGACCCCCATTCCCCTAACCATTCATGGTGCTGCTAACTAAGGCCCACAGGAAAAAGAGCCCTGGGGCCGACAGTAACCTCAGGCAGATAGAACCACAACCCAACAGGCACCAGGACCTCCCAACATGGCCCAGGCTAGAAGACTTCTTAGGTTTGAGAACCACCCTGGAAACCAAATCTCCAATAACTCGGGGCCTTAGAAGTTCTAAAAGGGTGCAGCACTGGCAGTACTATTGCGATCTGAACCAGCAAAGGGTCTGAAGTGATAGGAGAGAGAATGCTGAAACCGGAAAAGTCAAAAGGCCATCTCCTAGAGGCCATCAAGGCCAATACCCTGTGTCACCATGCAGCTGAAAGTACACTTGCAAATGGTTTCTCCTTTCCAAAGCTCTTACCAGATGGGGGTCTCTCACCCTTCCCTGACAGCTCACCCCAGTGTTTAACCACGCTTACAGTCAAGATGTTCTTCCTTATGTCCCACAGGACGGCTACAGTTCCAGCTAATTTCCCCATGCCCTGTGCAGAGCGCTGGACCACAGCTGTGTGATTCATACAAAAGATGTATCCTTGGAGCCTCCACTGGTAACCGGGGGTTACTGGGAACTACTTAGCAGGGTTGTTTTGAGACTGAACACGACAAAGCATCTATTACAATGCCTGGCACACAGTAGGTACAGAAAGTGGTAGTCACCATTAACAAGTGGCACTTGTCAGCCTGCTTCTCCCCGCCATGAAAATCCACCTCCTCAAATACTTTATGAAAGACCCGATTTTCTACCCTGTCAATCATTCAGCTTGTCAGGCAGCTCCATATTTGCATGGTTTTTATCTTTGAAGGAATTTCTTTAAAAGCTCAAGGTGAGCTGTGTTCCTGGCAAGCAGCTTGCCTGTTTAAAAGGATCCTCCCCAGGCACCTCCAGATCACCACTGGCAAATGCTCAACCCTGGCCTAGTCTCTGAACCAAACAAGTCTAACTTCCATCTCCTCCAAATCCAAATTACAGGACTTCTGGCCCCTTTCAGGTACAAGTGAGGGGACATGTTCATTCATATCGAACCCAGCGGAAAAGATACTTGGCTATTCCCAGTCTCTCCACTTCTGTTTAATCCTAAAGCAGGGGTCAGCAAACTTTTCCTGCAAAGAGCCAGACAGTAAATACCTTCAGCTTTGCAAGTCACATGGCATTTGTCTCCACTACTCAAGCTTGCCATCGTAGCATGAAAGCAGCTATACGCTATACGTAAGCCAATGAGCAAGCTGTGTCCCGATAAAATTTTTACAGAAACAGGCAGCAGACAGGACTAAGCTGTAATTTGCCAACCCCTGGCCTAAATGCGAGGGAGAGGCCTCCACCACCATCCTTTCCTCATACATTTCCCACAGTCAACACAGACTTAGAAATTCACCAGGCAGCTTAGGAACCTCTCTCTTCCTCTCTGCCTAGGCATTCAAAGGCTACCAAGAACCATTCAGCACAGGTAAAGCACCCTAAGACAAAAGAATGTCCTTTGCTCTCTTACTGTGTGGCAGCTGATACACACCCCCCTACCACACATACACATACACACACACACTTACTCTCTTACACACTTAATGCCAATAAATATAAAAGAATTACTTTAGGCCCTGTGGGAAGGGTATTTCTGACGGGAAAGCTCGCAACAGCCGAGGCAGAAAATGTCAGCCAGGATCCTGATTCATACATAATGGAGATTCTGCTGGAAAACAGCATAGCACATTTGAAGGAAATGAATCATTTACGGAGTGCAAGAAGGTTTGCACCGTTTCTCAGGCAACACCCCACCCCACCCTGCCCCACCCTGCCAAGGGACCCAAGCTCCGGCAGGTCCCATAGAAAGGACACAGGAGGGTGCCAAGCCCAGCAGTTTTGTGTAGCTTTTCACCTGCCTATTTTTAAAAGGATCCGAAGCAGCCTTAAGAAATCAAACTGTAAAAAATAAGGCCACTGGGAAGAAAACAAAAATAAAGGCTCAAAGTGTGTTTCAGGCCCTGGGATGCACTGACCGTGCAAAATGAACAGTGAATTTGGCCCCCAGGCTCCCTGACAGCAAAGGCCTGAAAAGGGAGGAGTCTTGGATGACTGCCTTCCAATGACAGAAGAGCTGAGGTGCAGGAGAAGCACAGGGACCCGGAATTCCTTACCGTGGACTCCTCAGCTCTGTGATTCTACCCCACCACACTATCTGCTGAAGCACACTGCAAATAAACCACGGTGTCAGTGGGATATAAACTAGAGGTAAAGGGTGAGAAACAAGCCCTAGGCCATCCCAGCCACCTCCAGACCCACAGGGATTTCCCCCATACCCATGTCCTGAATAGCCACCCACGCAGATGGAAGGAGACTGAGCCCGGGCCACTTCCTCCAGGTTCCTGGGCAAAAGCCTTGAGGATGGTCCTGCAGTCCCATCTGCAGCCAGCGGTCTTGGCTTTGGCAAAGCCCACACCCTCCACCTGGCCTGGATGGCCAATAGGCCGGGTCTGAGAAGCAGGGTGGGGTCCACCCAGTGAATGAGCCCAGATGGGAGCAGAAAGGAAATCTCAAAATAATCACAATGCATGCTACTCTTGGTTCAGATGATGTCTCTGGTCCACGGCCCTTAGGGTCAGGTGTCCTCTGTATTTAAATGGAAGAACCAAGGCACAGAAAAAACAAGCACCTCAGACCAGTCAATTCAGGTTCTCCTGCCTCAAACACTAGACAGTTCCTTTCACTGAACAGAAAATACCGAGTCTCAGAGGGCGGGGCTCATCTTATCCTGCTCTAGGCAGGCTTGGCAGCCTCCTGCCTAGGCACCCCTCCCTGCAGCATCCCAGCCAGCTGCCCCAAATGCCAGGTCTCCCTGGCCATCCCTGAGCCAGTGGCCAAGAGGACCAGAGACATCTATAAGAACAGTTGCTCCAGCCCCAAGAAGTGCGAGGCCTGCCGGGGGCCACTCTGTTCTTTTGGCCAGGCAGCGGGGGGGACGGAGTCTCACTCTGTCGCCCAGGCTGGAGTGCAGTGGTGCTATCTCAGCTCACTGCAACCTCTGCTTCTGGGTTCAAGTGATTCTCCTGCCTCAGCCTCCCAAGTACCTAGGATCATAGGCATGTGCCACCACGCCCAGCTGATTTTTGTATTCTTGGTAGAGACAGGGTTTCACGGTGTTGGCCAGGCTGGTGTGGAACTCCTGACCTCAAGTGATCAGCCCATCTTGGCCTCCCAAAGTGTTGGGATTGCAGACGTGAGCTATGGTGCCTGGTCTCTGAGCAGGTTTTGGAGGGAGTCTTTCCTTCTTTGAGGAGGCCGGGGTCTCTGGGTAGACTGGTGACATCACAACGAGTGGGTAAGTGGGGAGTGGGCTCTTCCTTCAAGTCATTTGCCAGCCTCCGCGCCCCCAAGAGAATGTGGCTCACCTCACTTTGAGGTGGCTCAGAGCAAGAGGGCAGTTTGACTCACCCGGAGGCATAAGTGAGAGTCGAGCTTTAGAGGAAATGCCATCCGCCCAAGGCCCTGCCCAGCACTGCCAGTTAGAAAGCAGCCGTCACCACCACCCAGGCCTCGGTGCTCCCCTACAGTCCATGAAGAGCTCTAAGAGTCGTTAACCAAGTAAAGGTATAAATGCCAGTGCAAAAAACCAATTCAGGCAGCCACCCGGGACAGAAGAGCCCTGGGGATCAGGGAGGTGGCCCAGAACAACAGCAGTAGCTACTGTGTAGTGGCCACAGTCAAGAGATCTGCACGCATGCCTGTCCTCCTGTTGTGGAGTCAGTCCCCGCCTCTGCCATTTCAGCACCAGCTTCCTTTAGACTACGTGGAAAAGAGAGATTAATTGTTCCTCCAAACCGGCAGGTGAGATAAGGGCACTTCTGTCTGTCCCTGGGTGTCCCACATGGGGTCCCAGGCATCAGGGCCTGTGACCCTGAGAAAGGCAGGAAGAGGTGGCTCCGCACTGGGAGGCAGGGCCTTGGTCACAAATCATTTAGCAGGGAGAGGATGGAAAAGCTCAGCAAAGTGCTCCCATTACAGAGAGGACAGGGATCAGAGCCCCCGACTGCCAATGTTAGGAGGAGAGATGAGGTGAAAACCACATGGCAATCAGGGTCTAGAAACAAAACCTGAACTCTCGCTGTGCACTGGGAGGGTGGGACACTTGCCTGGATTCTCGCCAGCTGGAGTAGAGGAGGTTGCAGACCCCACAGAGCCAGGTCCTCCTGGCCTCTGTTGCCTTCCCGAGCCCTCCTCCCCTAAGTAACCCCCACCGGCAGCCTAGAGCCTGGCCAGCCAGAGAGGGGGGCTGATATTAGGAGAAAAGGGGAGAAGGGAGCGACTGTACACACAGGGCTTTGGATATGCTCTCATTTCATCTTTGGAGAGGCATTGTAGGAGGGAGTCAGCATCCACATCTACGAGATGCTAAGAAACGTGCATAAAGCCCAAAGCCCAGCCTCGAGGCCCCTACTCCTGTCCCCCAGTGGGTCACACACACAGGCACACACACTCACACAAGTGTGCATGTACACACACAAGTGTGCACATACAAACACACATGCTCACATCGACACCCCAATTCCCTTGGTGGAGTTCTTGTCAGACTGCTAGGTGGTCACCCTCCACCGACTCCAAGGTGCCACCCCTTGTGCTATGGACTGAATGTTGTACCCCCCACCAAAATTCTTATGCTGAAGTCTAATCCCCAATGTGATAATACTAAGAGGTGGGGCTGTTGGGAGGTGATGAGGTTGTAAGAGTGGAACCCTCATGAATGAATTTAATGCCCTTATAAGAGGCCCAGAAGAGCTTAGACGCCATCCATAAAGCAGGGAGCCCTCACCTAACATGGAATCTGTAGGTGCCTTGATCTCAAACTTTCCCGAATCCAGAACGGTGGGCAATAAATCCCTTGTTTATAAACTGCCCAGCCTGGCAGTTTGTTATAGCAGTGTGGACAGACTAAGACACCTTGTTATTTTCTATCAGAAGCAGGAGAGATGCTGCTCAGAGACCAGGACAGGAATTCCACCCACGTAAGCACCTCAAGGTTCCAATGGCATGAGGGAGGAAGGCTTGGGCTCTTGAACTCAGCTTCACAGGCCCAGACGACGTGGCTTCGACCTGTCTGGTCTGTTCATAAGCACGCTGCTGGTCACGGCCCCCAAACCCGTAGGCCTCCTGTCACGCTCCCTTCTCCCAGGCCATGTCTCCTTCTACCTTTCGCCCTCTGCCAAATTGCACCCTCCCTTAGCCTTCTCTGCAAAATCTACACCCCTCTGCCTCCTTCCCCCGGAACAATTTCCCCTGCTCTGAACTTTCTCATCACTTAGCTCTTGTGCAATTTACCTGACAATTACATCAACCTTTTTCACCAATACACTGTGAACTATTACTTTACTTCTCATTTTAATCTTCATAGGCTTGTGTTCCACCTTCCCACTTAGCCTGGAAACTTGGCCGGAATCAGATGGTTTTCTATGCTTTACTGTGCCTAGTAAGGGGCCTAAGATGCGCCAGCCAGGTGTGTCACCTGTCCACTCTGCAAGCATTAACTGAGCACCTAGTATGTGCCTGGCATTGTTCTAGGCACTGGGGATGTGGAAGTGAATAAAGCACACAGTAACTGCAGGGAACCTACTCCACAGGGAGACTAGAGGAGTTACAGCTGAGAAGACAGGGAAGGGCTATCATTTCTCTCTCTTTTTTTTTTTCTTTTTTTTTTGAGACAGAGTCTCACTGTGTCACCCAGGCTGGAGGGCTGGAATGCAATGACATGATCTCAGCTCACTGCAACCGCCACTTCCTGCGTTCAAGCAATTCTCCTGCTTCAGCCTCCTGAGCAGCTGGAATTACAGGCACCTGCCACCACTCTCAGCTAAATTTTGTATTTTTAAGAGATAGGGTTTTACCATGTTGGCCAGGCTGGTCTTGAACTCCTGACCTCAAGTGATCCACCCACTTCAGCCTCCCAAAGTGCTAGGATTACAGGCATGAGCCACCAGGCCTGGTCGGCTGTCACTTCTCATAACAAAGACAACCCTGCCCTCCTGTAAGCTGCCCCATGAAGAAAAGTGGGAATAGACAGAAACTCTAATGAGCCTGGCTGGGAAAACAAAAATTCCTCTTGCCACTGACTGAGGATCTTTCCTGAGTCCTGAGAAATAAGGACCCTGCCCCCCACTAGACCCAATCAGAGCCAGCGGCTTTCCCTAAGAAGCACTGAGCAGTGTGGGCATCCTCATGTGACCCCTGCATTCAGCATGGAGGCGCAGGAATGGGGCTCCCTACTCCTCTTCCTGTGATAACCTACAGAACCCCTCGGCCCTTTGTTCCAAACCCATCATCCTGGACCTCTCCTGTGAAGCCATCTCCCACCTACTCTAAGGGAGGTGCATGGGGAGACAGGAAAATCATCATTTATACCCCTGATGAAGGAGAATGGGTGAATGAGGGAGGAGAGAGAAGCAGCAGACTGGAGGGGGCAGAAAACCCTTCAGGGGTGGTCAGACATGGTCCCCTATGGCTCCTCTGTCAAGCAAAGGAGACTCCACTCTCCACAGGGAGGCTGAATCTCAAATACGCGCCTTGGAAATCTGAAGTCTCGGTCTGATGCATAAGCAGGTCATTTTCCATCTGCATCACCATCCTCCAATTTGTAAAAGAGGGAGCAAACTGTG
Source organism: Cacajao melanocephalus (assembly GCA_963573385.1). Taxonomy (NCBI): domain Eukaryota; kingdom Metazoa; phylum Chordata; class Mammalia; order Primates; family Pitheciidae; genus Cacajao; species Cacajao melanocephalus. Next base: position 118,167 of record CAUYLG010064636.1, read on the forward strand.
GATATGAATTACTCATGCACTAGGAAGAATGAAGTATTGAACCTGAAGCCATTCTAGTTTGTTGTCAAGGAAGCTGAATCAGGAGGTAATCAGAAGGTACTGTGAGCCCATTAGAGTGAGAAACAACCCAAAGAAGCTATTGAATCTGCAAATTCTGCCCTACCATCAGAGGGGCGGGTTTTGACAGACAGGCTTCAAAGATACCAAAAGACAAATACATGAGAATGACTCTTGTGTATGTCCCCAGGGACAGTCTGATGAAGGCAAATCTACCCCCTTATCCAAAAGGTGCAGAACCACGGCATGACATAAATCTCCCTGGAAGCCCACAGTGCAAGCTGGCTACTCTCTCTGATGCACTAGCAATTCCAGGAAGCAGTGAGGGTGGTGGTTACTACCCCCATCTTACAGATGGAAACGCAGGACCAGAGAGGACTGTCGCTCAGCTCCGAAATCAACACCCACAGCTGATTTTCGTTATATCCCAGAAGCTTGCTGCAAGGAGTGTGAATGAAACGCCAACTGTACAGTAAGAGGAAGTGAGCTGAGCTCGCACGTGGGTGGAGAAGAAACGCACTCCCCAGGCAGACCCAGGGCCTCAAAATCCCTGCTTCCAGCTCCCCTAGCAGACCAAGCCTGGGTGGGGCTGGGCTCAGGGATTCCCATGTTCTCAGCACTTCATACCTGAACCTGACCTTGAAGCAAATGCAAAAAAGTCACAGCCACTGAGCCAAATGACCCGGGCAGAGAGGCAGCAGGACCTGGAGGACACAGAGGCCATTCCTTGACACCTGGATCTGGCTTCTCTAAGGGAAGTCATTCACCCCTTCTCCCCTAGATCCAAACACGCAGCTATCATTACAGCAGGGTCACGATCCCATGGACTGTAGATCAAACTTCAACATAACCTTCCTCCTTTCAGAAGCACATCGACAGAGGGGGGTAGATCCTGCTGGTCCCCATGCAAGGGGTGAAGCGGTTCAAGCACCATGGGAGTGGGGGGCACAGCAGGACCCCTGCACGCTCTGCTGGACATGGAGCTCTCGAGGGAGCCGTGCCTGAACAGCCCTTCCCCTCTGTGCAGCCACACATGACCGCAGCCAGCCCCAAGAGGCTATGTCTTCTGAGCAAGAAGCAATGGTAACAGGATGGCTCCATGCTCCAGGAACTGCAGGCTTGGAGGCAAGAAGGCAATGCACATACAAGTACCAAAGGGGGCCCAGATGGTACAGGAGGCATGAAGAAGGGGCCGGGAGCGGCAGGAGGAGGGAAACAGGTTACATGCAGGTCAGGGAGAATGACATGGCGCGGACAATAGTGGTGATTATAGGAAGTAGTCTCAAAGCTGGACACAGAGGACAGACAGAGCTGGGCAGGTGGAGACATTGTGAGGAACATTCTAGGCAAGGAGAGGCGGACGGGAAGCACAAAGGGGGCGGTGGGGGACTCTCAGAACTAGCAGGGAGGAGGGAATTATGCTCCCACACCACCAGTGCCCACAAGCATAGAGGGCCCTGCACACCTGCCTGCCTGAGATGCGTGGCCTTGACTTCCAGCCCACGGGCAACTCAGAGGTTTGTGGGAAGGGAGCAGCAATCAAGACCCTATGAGGATAAACCTGGCTATACAATGGTGGACCTGGACAGGAGCCAGGGACAGAGGCCAAGGGTGGGAGAGGGTCACAGCCAAGGGGACAGGGTCAGACTGCCCCGCTGGGCTCCACATAGGGACAACTCTGGAGGCACAGTGGGGAGAGGCTCGGGATCCGGTGGGGAGGCTTTGTGCTAAAACAACATCTTCTAACATAAAGAACAGACCTTGAAAATGCCAGCCGCCCATTCAAGCATCTTTGGTGGGCACGCTCAGCTTTTCACCAACTCACTGGAATTTTCAGCCTTGAGAAGCGCCTACCCTGCTGGAAGACACGCCCCCGCCCAGGGCCATCTGTTGGCTTAAGGGCTTTGCTGCTTCACTTTCTCCCCTCCCCCTGGATTATTTTTAAAAGATTAGGTTTCCTGTTTTCACTGCCTGGCTGGCCCAGCCCTCCCTCCCTCCCTCCATCCATCCATCCATCCATCCATCCGTCATCACAGCCATTAGGGCAGCAGCATGGCAGGAATGGGCTGGAAGCCACAGACCCTCTCAGCTCCGTAACGAGGGATCAGCCACCTCCTCACTTGGCCCCAGCTGCCTTCTCTGTAAACACCGCTTTCACCCTGCGCAGGGCCAGGCTGCGACCTCTCCCGCAGCAAGGAGCCTCTTAATGAAACAAGTCAACAGGCAATTTTTCCTGGCTGCTGACAGCCGTTCACTGTCAGAACGGGCTCATTTCAGGAGAGAAAAAGCAGCCCTCTACAGGAATCCCCTCTGCCTTGCCTCCCTTCCACCAGCATCAGGGTGCAGGTGAGCCAGGCCATCCTGGGCGAGGTGCCATGGGTCCTCACTATGCCTTGTGGGCCATGCCTGTCCAGTCACTTGTGGTTTGAGTGGTGATCATCAGCACACTATTCTGCTTGTCATCAGATGAGTCCCACAGCTAAGGAACAGCCACCAGCCTCACCTCCGCGCCCTGCCACTGAGCAGACCAGACCCCTCCTCACCATCAGAACCAGAGACTGGTAGGAGCTAAGATGGTGGCTTCCCAGCTCTCTGGTCCCACAGCAGCCCTGTGCCCAGGCTGAGCAGGGACAACACAGTGGGTGGAGCAGCTTCCACCAGCTTTACCCGCCTTACATAGTGGGGGCTCCCCTAAATGTTGTCTGACTTTAAGAGCTCTGCAGCTATCAAGGAAAAAGTTGAAATCCGGTGGGTCAGGGAAGGGAACTCCGTTTCTGGTCACCCTGGGCACCAGGCACTGTCCTGGGTCACCTCCTGCAATCCTCACATGTCCCAGATGCTCACCCAGCTCCGAGGGCTCAGACCTGCCTGCCAAGATCTGCCTGGAAGCCAGGGCACTCGCAGGACCCGAGGGTCAGGTCAGAGCACAAACTCCACACCAGGGGGACAGCACGGGGGTCATGATGACAAGGGGGTCCAGAATGAAGAGCACAGTGAGGGCAGCGACACGATGTGACAGGGGAAGGATTCCTCTGGTTGGAGGAGGGTTACTGCAGGCCCGAGGTTTCCCAGAGCCAGGCCCATTTGCCCAGAGCAGGTTCAAACCCCTTCCCTGCAGGGCCTGACTCTCCTCCCCAAGGGGATTTAGGAGCCTGGGCCATGGCTCTCCATCAGCAGCATCTGGGCATCAAGGCCTTTCCTGTCCAAGCCGGCGGCCACAGCTGCAGATCACCACCCACCCGGGAGTCCCAGCCTTCATGGGAGTACCCTCCCTCCAGGTCTCACGAGCATCCCACACGCAGGCAGAGTGCAGTTTCCCATGTATTTATTTATTCCCCTTTTTATTTTCAAACATTTACAAACTTACAGAGAACTTATAAGAGTGCAAATAACCATCTGTTTAGAAAAACAACAATGACCTTAAAACGGAGCCTGAAGGATTGACAATTACATATTCCCACCTATTTCCCTAACCCAGGCAACCACACAATACTGTCCTTAGACAACAGGGTTCCCATGATGCACCCTAATCCTACGTAAGTATGGTCAGCTCTTGTGGGCTAGGCCCCATGCTTGCCTTACGGAGGAGGACAAGCAATGCCCCCATGGCCTGGGTCCATTCAGGTCGAACCCAAGGCCTATCCACTCCATCAAGGCCTGCAAGGTGAAGAGAGGGCACCAGAGCTTGAAAGCACCCCATGGTGTGGTCATCATCTCTGGACGTCTTCTTCCTGAAGGCCAGGCTGCAGAGGTCCTGTGCTGGCAGAGCCTGCAAGTTTACAGGACCTAACAGTGGACCCCACACCCCAGCAATCTTGAACTTGGAGTCCAGTGGATAACATGCTAAGGATTTTTACTTTAAACCTAACATATAACATGGCAACAGCAAAAATCTAAAGAAGTCATCCACAACCTCGCCTCCTCTACCAATGGTCTAGGATCGTTTTTCCCCCAATCACTTCCAGTCCTTGTCCTGTGACTGTGTAACTAACATTCTGTGGTGGGAGCAATCACCAGAGCCCCTGAGAATCATGCCTGCTGTGTCCATGCCCTGTGTCCACATGACACTGCTGCTCCTCCCAACAACAGGTAGAGTGCAGCTTTCTACCCCCGCTTGGATTTGGGCAGGACTTGTGACACACTGTGACCAACAGAATACAGCGGAAGTTCAGTTGAGAAGTTCCATAGCCCAGGCCTCAAGAAACCTGGCAGGATGCACCTTTGCTCTTAGGACCTAGCCTCCATGAGAAGCAACTCAGGCTATACTGTATAACCATGACAGATCACAAGGAGAGAGAGATCCAAGCCTTCTGGTGTCCCTACTAAGTCCTCAGCGACAAGGGTTAGGCCACCTCAGATGCCAGCGGCAGTCAAACCACAAACTGAATGCAGTCACATGAGCAAGCCTGTGTGACCGCAGAAGAACCTCACACCAAGCTACAGGGTCACAAGAGATTACATCGCATTGTTTTAAGCCACTAAGCTTTGGGACACTTTGTTACCCAGCAAGAAGATGACTGACACGAATCGTAAACTGACCCGAATCCTAACACACCGCACTTTGGGCATCTCACTTTTTCCACTTATGACAACATTCCACTTTGCTAATTCATTTTCATTCTTATCATTCAATGATGACAGAATAGTCCGCCAAGCTAATGGAACTTCTTTTGTATTGCAGGACGTTGAGTTTGTTTCCAGCTTTCCACTGTTATGAATACAATGAATAGCTTCACAGAATAGTACAAAAAAGGAAGAGGGGGGGAAATTTTTCCTTAGGAAAATGCCCTAGGGTGGGATTACTGAGTCTGAGGTTACAAATATGGTAATGCCTCTTGAACAATGTAAGCACAGAATTCAAAGTGAAAGACATCCTTGTAGCATGATTTTAAAAGAAGGCAGTGAGTACACTTGCTTTTGCAGAAATACAGGCATTCATGTTCTGAAACCAGGCCCCACAAAAACCGGTGGTGCTGCCAACACTTATCAGAGCCACTCAGGCTGGACCAAAGCGGAAAGAACTCGGAGCACCTATCCATAAAACATGCCCACAGCTTCCTCCGAAAGGGAGACAGAAGGTTACATACAGGACATTTCTCAGTTAGACTTCGTAATTACCAGCTCAGCCAGATTTCCTAAACATGGCGAAATTAAAGGGAATGTGGTAATTCTAGAAAATGACCCATGTTTACAGGAAAGGTGAAATTCCTGGAGTCTCAGTCACCATCTAACTCCTGGAATAACTAGTCCCATATCCCTTGTACACATGCCCATCCCCTGAAGGCAGGCTCTAACTTCGATTCCTGAGCTGCTGAGTGGAAACCATCACGGGAAACCACAGTCCCACCCCACAAAGAAGGCCCTACTAGACCTGTCCACTTTGTTCCACTCAGGAGGCAGTGTCATAATCAAGTGGGGTCCCTGTCCTACCTCTGCTCTGCTTTCATCACTGACTTGCCCAAGGACAACCAGCCCCCAGGTTTGTACCTGTCCTCATCAGCAAATCGAATCACACAGAAACATCTCCCTTGAACCGTATCTGAGGCTCACCACTTCCCAGAGGCTGGCTCAAGCTCTCCTGGCAGAGAAAATGGCAGAAAACAGGTATGGGGCTTGCAGCCAGAAACGCTCCATTCCAAGAAATCCTGCCCTCTTTATCAAGTGACCTGCTACATTTCAGAAAGCTGTGATCACAGTAGTTACTACAACAGACGGGGGAAGGTTCTCCCCTCTCCCATTAGTAAGCAAGTGGCTGAGTGGTGCTTGGGGCACATGTGCAGGACACACCTGTCTGCAAGGGGTCAAGAGTAAAAGCATGTATACCCATGTTCAAGCAACATGCTTCACAACAGGGCAGAAACAAGCCAGGTCTCCATCCACCAATGGATGGATAAGCAAAATGTGGTGTACACATATAATGGAATATTATTCAGTCTTAAAAAGGAAGAAAATTCTAATACATGCCACAGCAAGGATGACACTTGAGGACATTACGTTAAGTGAAATCAGCCAGACACAGATGGACAAACGCTGTAGGATTCCACTGACAGGAGGTCTCTAGAGTAGTCAAATTCATAGAGACAGAGTAGGATGGTGGTGGCCAGGGGCTGAGGGAGGAGGGAGGAGGGAGCTATTGTTTACTAGCTATAAATGGGTACAGACTTTCAGTCTGGAGAAGATGAGAAGTTCTGGAGATGGAGAGTGGTGAGGGTTGCCCAACACTGTCAATGTAGTTAATGCCATGGATCGATGATATACTTAAAAATGGCTAAAGTGGGCCGAGCACAGTGGCTCACACCTTAATCCTAGCACTTTGGGAGGCCAAGGCAGGCAGAACACCTGAGGTCAGGAGTTCGAGACCAGCTTGGCTAACATGGCAAAACCCTGTCTCTACTAAAAATACACAAATCAGATGGGCGTGGTGTGGCACGCACCTGTAGTCCCAGCTACTTGGGAGCTGAGGCAGGAGAACTGCTTGAATCTGGGAGGCAGAGGTTGCAGTGAGCCGAGATGGCGCCACTGAACTCCAGCCTGGGCAAGAAGAGTAAAACTTGGTCTTATTAAAAAATAAAAATAAAAAGACTAAAGTGGTAAATTTTAAGTTATGTATAGTTTATCACAATTTAAAAAGAAAAAGAGTAAAAACAAGCCCAGCCTGCTTTAACCCCTTCCCAATGCAGATTTGGACAATGCAGCTCACAAACACCGAATCTGTTTCTCTGCTCTGAGAAAAAAGTCGTACCAGGTTCCCTGCCTAGGCAACTCCACCTGAAAGAAGACATGGGCAACATAGGGAGCCGATCCCCAAAGAGTATCTTCACAGCTTCCCGGTCCCCGCCCTGGGAGGGCACACAAAGCGGGAAAGAATCTGCCTGAGCAGAGAGATAGTCGGAAGGAAACGCAGGTCCTCCCGGCCACGGCACAGGCCACAGGGGTGGAAGACTGGGACCACAAGAGCAGCAGCTCCCAAGCCAGCTCCTCGGAGCCCAGGTGGGGTGAGGAGGCTGAGCTGGGCAGGCTACAGGACCTGTGGCTCCTCTTTCATCTTTTTCATGTACTAGGGGGTCATCTGAAATACCATTTGCAAAGAAGGGATCTAGCCCTGAAATAAAACCATTTGAAAAAAACTATTGCTGAGAAATGAACACTCCAGGCTTTTCCAACTCTGATGGAAAAAGGCGGCTTCTCGTCTCCCACTTTAGCCCTCAAAAAAAAAAAACAAAAAACCAAACATCCAGCCAGCTGGTGAAGCAGCCAACATCCTCTCCCACTGTCTGTCATAACAGCAACTACGATAACAACAATAGACCAGGCGCGGTGGCTCACGCCTGTAATCCCAGCACTTTGGGAGGCTGAGGCGGGCGGATCATGAGGTCAAGAGATCGAGACCATCCTGATCAACATGGTGAAACCCCATCTCTACTAAAAATACAAAAATTAGCTGGGTATGGTGGCGCACGCCTGTAGTCCCAGCTACCCGGGAGGCTGAGGTAGGAGAATTGCTTGAACCCAGGAGGCAGAGGCTTGAACTCAGGAGGCGGAGGTTGCGGTGAGCCGAGATTGCACCATTGCACTCCAGCCTGGGCAACAAGAGCAAAACTCCGTTTCAAAAAAAAAACAACAACAAAAAACAAAACAAAAAACTAAACAAAACAAACAAAAAAAAACAACAAAAAAATGAGAATAACAAGTGTTGCTAAGCACTCAGGGAATGCCAGCAGCCACGCTCAGTGCTTTTTTTTGCACGCATCATCTCATTTAATCTTCACAGCAAGTCCCTGAGTCAGTGACTACTAGGATTTCTATTTTACAGATGAGGAAGCTTACTGTATTTTATCCATTATCAGGCATGCATTTTCCCCAAATTTCAACATAATTCAAAGTGGAATCTCATATCTCTGCCTCTCACAATGATAACTGGGAGTGTTGCCTTCCTTCTTCTTTTTTTTTTTAAAGAGACAGGAGTCTTGCTCTTTTGCCCAGGCTGGAGTACAGTGGAATACAGCAATCATAGCTCACTATAGCCTTGAACTCCTGTGTCACTCAGGTGATCCTCCTGTCTCAGCCTCCTGAGTAGCTAGGACTACAGACATGCACCACCATGCCCAGCCAATTTATATTTTTACTTTTTTTGGAGAGACGAGGTCTCACTTTCTTGCCCAGGCTGGTCTCAAACTCTTGGCTTTAAGCAATCTTCCCACCTTGGCCTCCCAAAAGGCTGGGATTACAGGTGTGAGCAACCACGCTCAGCCTGTTGCCTTCCTTCTTAGTGACACATCCACTAATGGTGTGTCTTACCCTAGAGAGAATCTCAAAGTGAATGACATGCTCAGTGCATGGCTGGGACCTGGCTCTGTGTCCCTCGGGAATTCGAGCCCTTAGTCGCCATGCCTGACCATCTCTCAAGGGAACGACTCTCTACAACTCTCAGCCCAGCCCCTGACTCCTGCATGGAGCCTCACTCAGGGCCCCGAGGGGTCAGGAGCACAAGTCAGCAGCATTGCCATCCCACAGCCTGGCTAGTGCCTCCCTGGCGGGCAGAGCCCTGGATGTACCCACCAAGGACAGCCAAGCTCAGGGCCATGAGTGCTCGTGGAGAGACAGCTGCAGTGGTCAGCTGCGTCCTCTCTGGGAAAGCTTTCCTGAGAGCCAGACAAGCACGGAGACAGTCAGGTGAATGAGCCCAAGGGTCAGAACAAAACTAGACAAGGGAGGTTGTTGTGGCGCACTCCATGGGAAGCCTGAAGCCTCCCAAAGAAGACAGAATGCTCATCTGACTGCCAGTCCTTGTCCTTTTTGAGGCCAGCAGCCTCCCAGGAATTGAGTGAAAGCCGCCGTCCCTCACATCGCCAAGTCCTCTGCAGACAAGACACTGATTTATGACCAAATAATTCATACTCTGGTCTGGGTAATGTTCAGAACAGGGTGTGCAGTTTGCAGCTGCCACAACTCTTGGCCAGAGAGCAGGTGCATTCATTTTCCTCTTCAGCGAGGAAACAAACCAAAGGACAGAGGCAGGAACACCCTCTCCACCAGAGTTGGAGCGGGCAGTCCATGGAGGCTGTCCGTGTGTGTTAAGAGACAGCAACGCTCACAGGTAGGCACAATCCATGAGGCAAGTCCACAAAAGGCCCCTGTGTCCCCAGAGCAAGCACTGTGCTTCTGCTGAAGATGCTGGCAGTCCTGCAACAGAGGAGGCCGCCCCAGGTCACACAGAGCCCAGTGGTGGCTTACTCCAGGCCTTACTCTAGTGCTGGGATTTTCTGCACTATGCAGCAATAACTCCATCATCAAGCTTCCTAGAAGCCAGTGTACTCCCTGCTAAGGCCCTGGGGTCCTGAGCAATGGGCGTCTCTGTAGACTCCAAATACCACAGCAGTTCCCAGGGGCACCTGTCAGCAGTTTCAGATCCAAGGACTACAGGCAGTGAAGGGATCTGACTCTGACCATAGCCCATCCTTCGGGGTCCCCTCCTGTACAAAGCCAGTGTGCCTGCCAATCCTAACCGCAGCCAATCCTACCACAGCTCTGATTCCAGGCTATTGGCATCCATGTGCCTTTATGGCTTCTCTCCTCTCTGCAGCCTGCTTTCCAGGGTCTGGCCACTCCAGCAGCAAAGATAACAAAGGAGAACCCAGCAGCGGGAAGAGGAGAAGTTTGTGGGAAAGTGGCAGTCCCCTTGCAGAGGTCGGAGAGTGCAGTTTCCCACCCACATGCCACTTCTGGGATCCAAACCCTTACGGGAGGCTAAGGGTGGGGCTGGCAGGACCCTGGTTATGGGGCAGGGGGGCCCTGCAGGCAGCGGGGAGGTGGGAAGAGAAGGGGGTTTTGTTCTGGGGCGCCCTGAGAGGAGCAGCCCCAAACCTGGAGGGAAGGGTCTAGGATCAAGGATGAGCTGAGGACAAACGAGTGAGAACAGCGCTACCACCCCCTACCCCCAGAGGGTGAGATGTGGCCTGGAATATAGGACTTCTATTTAGAAGCTCTAAGATAATCCCAACACTTTGGGAGGCCGAGGCGGGAGGATCACCTGAGGTTAGGAGTTCGAGACCAGCCTGGACAACATGACGACACCCTGTCTACTAAACAACCCCCTCTATAAAAATACAAAACCCCATCTACTAAAAATACAAAAAAAAAAAAAAAAAATTAGCCGGGCAGGGTGGTAGGCGCCTATAATCCCAGCTGCTCAGGAGGCTGAGGCAAGAGAATCCTTGAACTTGGGAGGTGGAGGTTGCAGTGAGCTGAGATTGTGCCACTGCACTCCAGCCTGAGTGACAGAGCGAGACCCCATCTCAAAAAAATAAAAAAAAAGCTCTAAGAAAAGAACTCTGTCACCAAAAGCCATGTACCATGTGATTTTGTAAAAAGTCCAGAAAAGACAAATCCATAGAGACGGATAGCGGGCTGGTGGTTGCCAGGACTAGGGGAAGAAGCAGATGGGGAGAGGGTGCTAATAGGTACAAGGTTTCTTTTGGGGGTGATGAAAATGATCTGCTATCAGTGATGATGACTGCACAACTCTGAGATTATACTAACAACCACTGAGTGGTACACTTTAAATGGGTGAAAGCTATAGTACGTATGTTACATGTGAATAAAGCTGTTAGTGGGATAGAAAGGGGAAGAACAGGACTGACCCATCTGTGGAATGAAACCATCCTCAGTAATAAAAAGGAACATGCCATCAGTACACACAACTTGCACGAATTTCAAGTGCATTATCAAAGTGACAGAAGCCAGAGCCAAAAGGTAACACACTCTACGATTCCATTTATATGACACTGGGAAAGGCTAAACTGTAGGGAGAGAAAGCACATCAGTGGTGGCATGGGCTGCAAGTGGGAGAAATGCCTACAGGAACAAGGGATAATGCAAGTTTCTGGCGTGACGGGCCTGCTGTGTATCACGACTATGGTAATGGTTACAGAACGCTGTCACACCTCACAGAACAGTGTACCTAGAAGAGTGACTTTCACTGTCTGTAAATTACATCTGAATGCACATATGTGCACATATACAACCATCAAGTGACATAATGACATCTTTCAAGCATTCAATTTTTTTTTTTTCTTTTTGAGACAGGGTCTTACTCAGTCACCCAGGGTGGAGCGCAGTGGCACAATCATGGCTCACCGCAACCTCCACCTCCCAGGCTCAAGCAATCTTCCCACCTCAGTTTCTCGAGTGGCCAGGACTAAAGGTCCATGCCACCATGCCCAGCTAATTTTTTAAATTTTTTGTAGAGATGGGGTCTCACTTTGTTGCCCAGGCTGGTCTCAAATTCCTGGGCTCAAGCAATCTTCCTGCCTCAGCCTCCCAGTGCTGGGATTACAGGTGTGAGCCATTGCAACCAGCCTAAGTCCTTAAGATTTTTGAAAAAGAACAGAAAATTTACAAGATAAGTATTTTTGTTTTATCTTCAACCCAAAATTTCTTTTTCCTAGGGTAAAAATAACTATAATTGGAAATTTGTTGAAACAGGAAGGGGAGTTGGTTGAAAAACAAACAACTGAAAGTGGGTGAGGGGCAGATAACATAAAAACCTGATGTGAGAAAAATACATTGAGTGGGGGTGCGGTGGCGCATGCTGTAATCCCAGTTATTCAGGAGGCTAAGGCAGGAGGATGGCCTGAGGCCAGGAGGTCGAGACCAGCCTGGACAACACAGGTGTCCTTAAAACAGGCCGGGCACAGTGGCTCATGCCTGTAATCCAAGCACTTTGGGAGGCCGAGGCAGGCGGATCACCTGAGGTCGCGAGTTCAAGACCAGCCTGACCAAGATGGTGAAACCCTGTCTTAAAAAGAAAAAAAATTAAAAATAAATAAATTAGCAAACAAACCATGAAATCTGTACACCCATGTTCTTGCCAACATTATTTACAATAGCCAAAAGGTGGAGGCAACCTAAAGGTCTATTGGCAGATGGATAAACAAAATGTGATGTGTATCTGTACAACAGAATATTATTCAGCTTTAAAAAGAAAGGAGATCCTGATGCATGCTACAACACTGATGAACCTTGAGAACATGATGCCATGTGAAACAGGCCAGGCACAAAAGACGAAAGCTGTATGAATCCACTCATATGAGGTACCCCGAGTAGTCAAATCCATACAGAAGGTAGAACAGTGGTTGCTGCGGGGAGGGGAAACAGAGAGCTTGTGTTTAATGAGTCCAGAAGTTTTTGTTTGCTGTTTTTTTGTTTTTTGTTTTTTTTTTTTTTTACACAGAGTCTCGCTCTGTTGCCCAAGCTGGAGCACAGTGGCCTGATCTCCGTTCACCGCAACCTCCGCCTCCCGGGTTCATGCGGTTCTCCTGCCTCAGCCTCCTGAGGAGCTGGGATTACAGGTACCCACCACCACGCCCTGCTGATTTTATCGTTATTTTTAGTGGACGTGGGGTTTCACCACATTGGCCAGACTGGTCTTGAACTCCTGACCTCAGTTGATCTGCCTGCCTCGGCCTCCCAAAGTGCTGGGATTCAGGCATGAGCCACCACACCCAGATGAGTCCACGGTTTTAGCTGTGCAAGACGCAAACATTCAGAGATAGATGATGAACAACAAACGTTCAGAGACAGATGGCTGCACAATGTGAACGTACTTAACGCCACTGAACCGTATTATTTTTAAATGGTTAAGATGGTAAATTTTATGTTATGTGTATTTTACCTCAATTAAAAAAACATAAAGTCAAATGAAAAATCCCAATGACCATTCCCCACAGTCTACCGTGCATGCTCTGGGCCTGGCGAGTGGGTGTCACGGCCCTCAAAGCCTCGTGTCACACAGACACAGCACAGGGGAAGGAGGACAAGGCCCTCGAGGGGCAAGGGCTGCTCTCCGGCATGCCAGCCGGGTGGGTTCCAGCCCAAGGTTCTCACAAACGCCAGGGGGCCCAACTGAGGTTTCTGAACAGCTGCCCACACAAGCCTCGCAAGGTACCAGCTGAAGCGTGAAGCTCTGCAAACACAAAGCTCCAGCGTGTCTGTTTTGCACAGACACAAAACATCATGCTGTCAGGACAGGTGCTTGCCAACGGGAGACCAGGAGTCAATGAGCCAAAGCACAGGTGGGCACACCTGCCCCAGCCAGAGCAGCCGGGGCCTGCTGCCCAGCTGTGTGTGTGGGGTGCTCTGTCCAGGGAACATGCAAAGGCCATAAGGTGTCACAGGCACACTCGGGGTGTAGGGTACTGAGCAGGGCCTACGGAAGTCGCATACTCCATGCTCACCCCATCCTCCATGCAGAAGCTTTCTCTGGCCTCTGGGAGTCAACACCAGACCACCCCACATCATCACCAGCTGGTCTCTCACCCCAACGCCTTGTGCCAGCTATCTCAAGTGTCTGAGAAACCTGCGGCAGGCCAGGCTGCTACCCTCTTCCATGCCTTCGTGACTGCCCCTGCTTGGAAGGCCTCTCCTCCTCCCCTATGATGGCCTAACATACTCCTTTTGTTTGTTTTGTTTTTTAGAGACAGGGTCTCGCTCTGTCACCCAGGCTAGAGTGTGGTGATGCAATCATAGCTCAATGCAGCTTCAAACTCCTAGGCTCAAGCAATCCTCCCAACTTGGCCTCCAGAATAGCTGAGACTACAGGTGTGCACCAAAACACCTGGTTAATTTTTTATTCTTTGTGAAAACGGGGTCTTACTATGTTGCTTAGGCTGGTTTTAAACTTCCGGGCTCAAGCAAATCTCCCATCTCAGCCTCCCAAAGTACTGGGATTACAATATACTCCTTTTGCGTCCACTGGAGACCCAACTAATGGGCCATCCTCTCCATAATGTCTTCCTTCTGCTAACCCAGCAGAGTTAGTCACTTCTCAGCGCCTGGGTGGTCCTCACTTCCATCCCAGCATCCCTTTATCAGCTGTTTTAAATACATATCTATGAGTTCCTTGTGGTCAAGGACAGAGTCAAGACCTAAGCATTGTGCTTGGACCCCAGTTGGTGTTACATCAACTTCAAATGAACAGATGAGTAGCTGGAGGATGAATGGATGGATGAGTAGGTGATGAGTGAACGGATGCATGTTTGGATGGATAAGTGAATAGTGAATAACAGACAGTTGAATGTTGAATGAATGAATGGTTGACTGAATATTAGACAGAAGATGGATAGATGAATGGATGGAGGCATGGAAGACAGAGGGATGACTAGAATTAGTTGCACTGATAATGAATAAGGAACAGATGAATGGATGGTTGTATGAATGGCTGGATGGATGGGTGGATAGATGAATAGGTGATGGATAAATGAATAAATGTTTGGATCTTGGATGAATGATAAATGGATGGATAGATGGACGGCTTGGATGAATGATGGAGTGGCTCAAGCATAGCTACCCCTTTCTCAGGAACATCTGCTGGTAGGAAATAGAGGAGCAAGTTTACTCATCCTGGGGTTTGAAAAGGTTTCTGGGTTTTAACACCCTGTTCTCTCAGTGTGGAGGGTTTTTTTGGTACCTCTGACCAAAAAATGACTGTTTTCTTAAACTTTTTTATCCTGGAAAATTTCAAACAAATATAAAAGAGAGCACAGCATTGTGAATGCCCTTGTAACCCCCATCATTCAGCTTCAAGGTTTATTAGCTCACGGCCAGCCTTGTTTCAGTGAATATTCAGCCCTGAGAAGCAGCAGAAAACAGGGAAGAGAAAGGGGACTTACACAACCAAGTGACCATCTCTCATCCCAGCTTTTCCACCTCGGGCAACTTCCCTGAGGAAAGAATCCTTATGGGGCTTGGAAGACTGACCCTACCTGCCTCACAGGTTCTAGGAGAGAAGCTCCTGTGAGCTCCCGAGCACGGATGTGAGACGCCCACACCCGGCTCTGTCATCGATTGCATCATCACGGGCATTTGGAAGCAGCTCGCTGTGAAACACAGGTTGGCAAACTGGAGCCCACAGGCCACCAGCCCACTGCCACCTGTTTTCATGTGACCTAGGCCCTAAGAATGCTTTTTATAGCTTCACACGCTTACATTCTAAATGGTTATGTAAGTATCCACAAAGTAGCCTCAATTTTGCCTCTCAGCCACAAAGATAAAATCAGTTACTATCTGGCCATTTAAGGAAAGTTCAGCCAATCCCAAAACTGTAGTGAAGTCAAAAAACCAAACCATTCTTGGTTCAGATCCAGGCTCTGCTGCCCTAGCTTCTTATCCTTCCTAGGCTCTGGCTGTCTGAGTATGCCCTTGGTGAGCAGCAACCACCAAGCTCCCTGTAGAAATAGAGCAAGGCTTGGATCCTGGAAGGTGAAGGAGATCCCTTACAAAGCACAAAGCCGAACCCAAGCGCAAAGTTCCAGTAAAGGGAGGGATCCTCTCTCTCCTGCAAGCCTGCCAGAGAAGGAACACTGGCAGATCTGTGTAAGGAGGAGGAGGAGGGTCTCCAGGCGTCAAAGTGCACCTTGAGACAGGCCCACCAAATGGAATATTCTGAAGGAAAGCGTGGCTTCCACCAAAGCCATCTGTATGCCACGGGAGTGACGATGTTCAGCACCGGTGTCCTTCCTGTCCTTGTGCCCTTCAGACTGACCAGCCCATCTTCAGCACTGGCCAGCTCAGGCCCAAGACAGCTCCTACTCCAGCTGGCACTAAGAATGCTTGGAAAATACTAGCAGGCTTCCCCTGCAGGAAGGATGCCTTGCCTTCCAATCCCAGGTGGGGCCTGCAAAAGGCTGGGAGGCTGTTGGGGGACCTGTCATCTGTGACAAAACTAAAATGATGGCCCCAAAGTATCGAATGTACCCGCACACTATAGCATAGAAATAAGGGTGGCCGCACATGCATGCCTGCTCATCTCAGTGCTGGCCTCAGCACACGCATTCCTGACCAAGCAGGGCTGTGCTCTGGCTGGCAAGACACCAGCTGGCACTACTGGGCCTCCTGCTGCCAACCACCTGCCTGCACATCATCACCTCCACCCTGGCAGACGCCCCCATGCTGCCATCTCCCCCATCCATGCTGACGGCAGGGCCTCTCACTGCCCACGCTCTGCACTCTGGCACATTGCCCCAGGTGACACCTGCACAGCCTCCGAAATCTGTTCCAGTCCTGGTGGTGACTGTAGAGTAGCCAGTGGGCAGTAAGGGAGGGCAACAAATCAGCCAGCAAAGCAGTGTCCTGGTTCCTGTTAAGGGCACACACAGAGGCCACTCCACCCCCACCCACATCACTGCCGGAAGCAGACACAACCAGGATCTTACGGGAAGGCTGCTTTGGAACACCTACCATGAGGGATTTCCAAATTTGCTGGAACTCAGAGTGACACAACTTAATTTTATTTGGAATCACAAAACTAATAGATTTTTTTTTTTTTTTTTGGTTTTTTTGAGACAGAGGCTCGCTCTGTCACCCAGGCTGGAGTGCAATGGCGCGATCTCGACTTACCGTAACCTCTGCCTCCTGAGTTCAAGTGAGTCTCCTGCCTCAGCCTCCCGAGTAGCTGGGATTACAGGTGCATGCCACCACACCCAGCTAATTTTTACATTTTTAGTAGAGATGGGGTTTCACCATGTTGGCCAGGATGGTCTCAATCTCTTGACCTCGTGATCTGCCTGCCTCAGCCTCCCAAAGTGTTGGGATTACAGGCATGAGCCACTGCACCCAGCCAACTACCGGATCTTAAGAGGCTACTGTTCAGCTTCATCATTTAGAAGCAGGAATTCAAAGGCCCAGGGAGTCTATGAGATTCACTGGAGTCAGAGGGGCAGCCAACGGCACAGCTAATATGGGCAACACAGAGCAGGAGAAGGGGCAAGCACAGGTCCCAGCTCCATAATCCGTGAGCCGGGAGGGCTAAAGCTCCAGAACTGCTGGCTCCAAGTTGTGAGCACTGGAAAATAAGATGGAACACCTTCCACGGTGCGGGACGACTAGTCAGTGCTGAAGAAGAGGCCATTCCTCCCCTTTCCTCCCCAAGCCCGTGACACCATGCTGCCCTCCCTCCAAACATGGTCTCACCATTATCTGCCCTCCCTCCAGCCAAGACCATCCAAACCTATTGTCTGCACAGGGAGGTGTGTGTCTTGATACACCCAACAGTGTCTTCCTGTCCCGGCCTAGCTTCTGTCAGCCAAGTGCAGCCATGAAAGTCGCTCTCCCTTTGTAAAATCTCTTTTCTACCATGGCCTTCTGCTTCCTTGGAGCTTCAGTGAAAGCCAAGCAGGAACTCCATGAGCCAGAATTAACTGGACAATGCTATCTGGCAGACCTAACCCATGATGCATGGAAGAGAAGCCAAAATGCTTTTCAGATTCAGTTACAAGCAGCCCACAACAGCAATAAACTAGCAAATTTCACAACAGACGAGGGGACAGTAAGTTCTTTCCCAACCAAAAAGCACAGAGCTGACAAAAAAAGGAGTGTGACACAGCCAGTGGCCTCAGGAAGCTTCTCAGATGAGAGAGCAGACCAGTGTGACCCCAGCTCAGGGCCCCTCCCTATCGAGGCTGGGCTGTCTCAAGGGTCATCAAGGAACCGGGAATTACTGTGGGGCCCAGTCTAGCACAGACTCCTCTCACCCAAAGCAAACCTTAATCTCAGATTCTGCTTCTCTGGAATGAAAATCCCACATCACAGTTTTGGATTTTTGGAGGGTAAGGCCCCATACCGCTCAGACTTTTTAGCACCTGATGGAACTGCCTCAGTACAATCCTGGGAACAGAAGGAGGACGAGGAAAAAGTCAAAGAAGAACAGGTAATTAACCTTAAAGCCAAGGGCAAACTGGGGCCGGATTTCTGGAAGGTGACTCGGCAGCAGACATCAAGGGTCTTAAGACCGTCCACATCTCTGATCTGGTAAATCCAGTGACAGAGGCCCACCATGTCATGGGCAGAAACTCATATAAAAAGGCATTCACTTGGCCGAGTATGGTGGCTCACACCTGTAATTTCAGCACTTTAGGAGGTCAAGGCGGGCAAATCATTTGACTCCAGGAGTTTAAGACCAGCCTGGACAACGTAAGCAAGACCCCGTCTTTACAGAAAGAAAAAGCAAGATGAGTGTGGTGATGTGCACTTGTAGTCCCAGCCACTCAGGAGGCTGAGGTGGGAGGATCACGGAGGTCAAGGCTGCAGTGAGCTCTTATCATACCCTGCACTCCAGCCTGGGCGGCAGAGCAAGACCCTATCACAAAAAAAAAAAAAAAAAAAAAAACCCACACACACAAAGTTCACTGAATGTAATGTAATCAATGTCACTAAATTATACATTAAAAAACAGTTACGATGAAGGCCAGGCGCAGTGGCTTATGCCTGTAATCCCAGCACTTGGGGAGGCTGAGGCGGGCAGATCACCTGAGGTCAGGAGTTTGAGACCTGCCTGGCCAACATGGCGAAACGCCGTCTCTACCAAAAATACAAAATTAGCTGGGCATGGTGGTGCATGTCTGTAGTCCCAGCTACCTGGGAGGCTGAGGCAGGAGAATAACCTGAAGCCAGGAGGTGGAGGTTGCAGTGAGTCAAGACTGCACTCCTAGCCAGGTATGGTGGCTCACATCTGTAATCCCAGCACTTTGGGAGGCTGACGCGGGTGGATCACTTGAGGTCAGGAGTTCGAAACCAGCCTGTCCAACATGGTGAAACCCCATCTCTATTAAAAAAAAAAAAAAGATTGCACTCCAGCCTGGGCAACAAGAGTAAAACTCCATCTCAAAAAAAAAAAAATGGTTAAAATGGCCCAAGTGCCCATCAATGAATGATAGATTAAAAATACATACACAAACAACTAAATTATTATTCAAGCTTAAAAAGGAAGGGGTTCTGAAACACATAAACACAGATGAACTCTGAGGACATTATGTGAAATAAGCCAATTACAAAAAGACAAATACTGCATGATTCCACTTATGCAGAGTAGTCAGATTCACAGACAGAAAGCAGAATGGTGGTTACAGGACTGGGGGAGCGGCGGAGTGGAGCGTTGTTGTTTAATGGGTAGAAATGAGTACAGAGTTTCAGTTTTGCACAGAAAGAGTTCTGGAGATGGATGGTAGCGATGCTTGCACAATGATGGGAAGGTACTTAACACCATTCAGCTGTGTGGCTAAAAATGGGAAATTTTATGTTGCCTTATCTTATCATAATTTTAATTTTAGTGGTTAAATGTCAAATTTGCCTGTAATCCCAGCACTTTGGGAGGCCGAGGTGGGTGGCCTGACGTCAGGAGTTCGAGACCAGTGGAGGTGGAGGTTGCAGTGAGACTGCAACATTGCACTCCAGCCTGGGCAACAAGAGTGGAACACTCTCTCTCAAAAAAAAAGTCAAATTTGTACATATATTTTACCACAATTTTTAAAAATTAATAACGTAATTATGTGACCATTAAATTGGCTGCTTTAAATGGCTGAATTGTATAGTATACGAATTATCTCAGGGAAGCTGTTTAAAAAGAGAGAGCGAGAGATCACTGAAACATTATACAAACCAGCTGCATAAAGAATCACTCAAAATGTCCAATAAAAACTTATTAAAATTAGATAAATTAAACCATAACTCCATTACAAAGTAATAATATGACCCTTAAAATAGCATTTCCAAAAGACTAATAAGTGGCAATGCTCACATTAACTAGCAAAGGCCGGACACCCAACTACACAGCAACATCTCAAGTATATACAAAAATTTTACACATAATTATCTCAAAAGTTGGCAAGAAAATCACATCTTCCTTCACACTGCGCAGAAACCTTCTCCATGAAGAGATCTGCTCCCTCTCAATACGTCAGCCTTTCAAAATCTGTAGCCAGTGTCCACAGACTCCCAGAAACCGAAGGGCCAAACCCTGATGGCTAGAGTCAAGTCACCCAGGGAGCTTTTCAAAAAACCCAGACTCGCTGGGAAGAGAGAAGCAAACAGCCACATGTGAACTGCCTATGAACAGAGTAGGCTCTAGAAGGGGCCTCCAGCCAATGCCAGCAAGAAAATGGGGACTCAGTCCTACAACTGCCAGCAGATAAGCACTGCTCACAACCCAGGTGAGCTTGGAAGAGGACCCCCAAGCCCCAGGGGAGAATGTAGCCTTGGCCAACACCTCTACTGCAGCCCAAGGAGACCCCGAGCAGAGGAGCCAGCTCCGCTGGGCCCAGAAACCATGACATCAAAAAACAAAACAAACTCATCAATCAGACTCTCCGGGGTGGCCAGCTGCACATGTGTGTGTGTGACTTTTTAACTACATGGCAGCCAGGTTAGGGGGCTCTGCCAGGTTAAATGCTTCCATTTCCTATAACTACTCTGTTCCTTGGGCTTAGCAGCACCAAGTACTAGAGAGGACGGCCTCCCAGACCTGGACACATCCATCAGCACCACGCAAGACTTGGGCTCCTAATGCCATGTACCAGCCTACTGACTGGTAGAAGTGAAGATACTCCCAACCTTTTTCCAAATGAACAGCCCAGCCCAGCCTTTTAAAAGCCCCGTGAGTCAGGGATAGTGGCTTATGCCTATAGTCCCAGCACTTTGGGAGGCTGAGGTGGGTGGATCGCTTGAGCCCAGGAGTTTGAGACTGGCATGGGCAACATGAAGACACCTCATCTTTACAAAAAAATACAAAAATTAGCCAGACATGGCGGCGTGTGCCTGGAGTCCCAGCTACTCAGAAGGCTGAAGTGAGATAATCACCTGAGCCTGGGGAGTTAAGGCTGCAATGAGCTGTGATCGCACCATTGCACTCCAGCCTGGGCGACAGAGTGAGACCCTGTCTCAAAATTTTTTTTTTAATTTAAAAAAAGTTAAAAGCCCCCTTGTAGCCTGGGCAACATAGTGAAACCCTGTATCTACAAAAAATCAAAAAAAAAATTTTTTTTTAAATGGTGGTACATGCCTGTAGACCCAGCTACTTGAAAGGCTGAAATGAGAGGATTGTTTGAGCTCAGGAGGTTGAAGCTGCAGTGAGTTGTGATTGTGCCACTGCACCAGCCTAGGCAACAGAGCAAGACCCTGTCTCTAAATAAATAAAAAGCCCCCTTTGTGCTTCAAACCAAAACGTCTCTGGAAAAATAGAAGCCAGGGACAGACCAGCAGTCCTAAACCACCAGCTCAGGGCCACCCTAGGTGTCTGAGCCCATACAGTGACACCTACATATCTGAGGATGTTCCCCAGGGGGAAGTCCTGCTCCAGCCTTTGATGTCCAAGGTCTCATTTACGGTCATGCCCCATCATGCTTCGTCTTAAAATTCAATAAAGTGACCCACCTCCCTTGGGAACTACTCCAATTAATTCACAGGCTTGAGGGCAGGGGGAAAAGGAGACACAAAGAAGAAATATCCATTTTCCCCATCTCCTATCAGATCTATCCCCTGCACTCATGGGGACAAAGGAGACAGGATGCCCCAGTCCTGCCACCACCTCCCCTGTCATCCCAACAGCTGACTGCAATGGTTTCCACCCACGGAATTAGGGGGCAGGCTCCTAGCTGGTTTTCTGGGGGCCCAGCTGCCTAGCCCAAGGCAGCAGAAGATACTTCCACCAGGCTTCCTGAGGCGTGAGAACAAAGCACCTCTCCTGGCCTGCCAGCCCATCCCCAACAACCTTCCTGGACTTCCTTCCCAGAGTTTCTGGAACTGGAGACTGTGGACTTAAGAGGGATAAATAAGCAACCGCAGGGCTCACAAGGGTGGAGGAAGCCAGGAGATGACACAGGCGTGCTGGGACCGAGTCTCTGACGCTTCCTCAGACACCCCTTTCTGGAGCCTTCCTCACTCTTGCCCAGAGAAGAGTCTGCTGAAGCGACTCACACCAACTGGCCACTAAAGAAATGCCACAGGAGAGGAAATCAGACTTATGTTAATAATCACAACCTGGATTTGATAGGGCCAAATTCTTTTTTTTTTTTTTTTTTTTTTGTGACGGAGTTTTGGTGTCACCCAGGCAGGAGTGCAATGGTGTGATCTTGGCTCACTGCAACCTCTGCCTCTCAGGTTCAAGCGAGTGATTCTCTAGCCTCAGCCTACCAAGTAGCTGAGATTACAGGCGTGTGCCACCATGCCCAGTTAATTTTTGTATTTTTAGTAGAGACAGGGTTTCACATGTTAGCCAGGCTGGCCTTGAACTCCTGACCTCAGGTGATCTGCCTGCCTCGGCCTCCCACAGTGCTGGGATTACAGGTGTCACTCACCGTGCCCAGCCCTGTTAGGGCCAAATTCTAACAGCACCTCAACTACTGCTCCAGGGAACAAGGGCGGGTCCCCGAGACTGCTCCAGGACAAGATGCCTCCCCTGGGTGGGTTCCATGAGCTGGCCCGGTGCACAGCAGTCCTGGATCCCAGACCCTCACCCTGACTCCACAGCCCTGATAGGCCAGGCTCCGCCCCAGGCACCACCAGCATGGTGCCCAGCACCATTTCCTCTCCACTTACCCATGGCCACCAGCCACGGGGATCAGCTGCCATGGCCACCCTTTCACTCCCCTCACCTGCAGTGGCCTGCCACCATGACAACGCCTTCAAAGCATAGCCACAGCACATCAAGCGCATGGACTGGACCCCTGCAGAGCCACATCACCCTGATCGCTGCTCAGTGGTAACCCAGTCACGCCTCTGCGGGGCCACCCACCTTCCCACAGAAACACACAATATCACTCACCTTTCTGGAGCCCCTATTTGGAACGATCTCCCCCTGGGACTCTGGCCCACCAGTCCCCTCCTTGGCATGCAGACAAGGATATGGCCCTGCCCCCTGGAACAGAGCAGGACCACGGTGGACACTCAGGGAGCACCCAGACCCCAATCCTGAATCCCACCACCATCCTCCCTGCTGCCAGAATGCTGGACACCGTGGTTCACATTTAGTTTCTGCTAAACTAAACACTGCTCTGGTTTCTCCTACACTCTCTTGGAGCCTGGCTTCTGCCCTCTTTCCCACAACCCTAAGTCACTTCCTTTTAGCCTTTCTACAACACAAACTCCCCCACTTCTTTCTCTCATGTGACCTCCCCCAGTGCGCAAGGCCTGCCGGCCTGCTCCAGCCCTCCACTCCACACACCCTCTGCGACCCATGCTTCCGTCTTTCCTCTTCATTCCCGGCCTGGTCCTCTCTCCGAAAGGCCCATCCTGAAGCCCTCCAGCACAGCCCTCACCATCCCCAGGCTCACACAGCCTCCCTTTCTGTCACCCCCTTCCCAGAATCGGTTCATATTCCTTGTCCTCTCCATCCCTCCCCACTCCTCACCACCTCCCCTCAAGACAACAGCTACAGGTACCTGACTCCCACTGGACCATCACACACACTTCTGCCAAACTCACCTTCACAAGGGAAAGCTCCAAAGGCATCCCCTCTCCTGCTCAACAACCTTCCGTGGCTCCCTATCATCCTCAGAGAAAGCACAACACCCTCAGCCTGGCTTCTGGGATCCACACAGGATGACCCCAACTCACCTATCCACCTCACCTCCCCTGCAGCCCACATTTTACACCAATTCTCCCACTAGAGTCTGCTACTTTCTGAGCACACAGTTGGCCCTGCACAGCCTCAGATTCCACAGCCGCACATTCAAGCAACCTCAGTATGAAACTATTTGAAAAGAAATAACCAACAATAAAAATAATACGAATATAATAAAAATACAGTATAACAACTGTTTACAAAGCGTTTATATTGTATCAGATACAGCCGTATCTAGCTTAAAAGGGGATATGTTGACAAATGTATCATTAGGCAATGTCATCTTCATGCGAACATCACAGAGTGTACCTACACAAACCTAGATGACAGAGCTTACTACACACCTAGGCTACATGGTACAGCCTGTTGCTCCTGGGCTACTCATCTGCACATGTGACTGTACTGAATACTGTAAGCAATCGTGACACAGTGGTATTTGTGTTTCTAAACACAAATAAATGTACCAAAGGTACAGTAAAAATACAGTATCATAATTTTGGGGGACCACCACCATTAACCAAAATGTCATTATGTGGTGCATGACTAATATATGTAATCTCAAGATGATTTGAAGTTTACAGGAAGACGTGTATAGGTTATATGCAAAAGCCAGCTATGCCATTTTACATAAAGACTTGAGCATCCAAGGATTCTAGGATCCCCAAGGGCTGGGGTCCCCAACCCCTGGGTCACGAACGGGTACCAGTCCATTGCCTGTTAGGAACTCAGCTGCACAGCAGGAGAAGAGCAGTAGGCGGAGAGTGAAGTTTCATCTGTATTTACAGCTGCTCCTCATCGCTCCATTACCGCCTCAGTGCTACCTCCGGTCAGGTCGGCAGCCACGTTAGATTCTCATGGGAGCACGAGCCCTACTGTGGCCTGTGTATGCGAGGGATCTATGTTGTGCGGGCCCCTTATGAGAATCTAATGCCTGATGATCTGAGCCGCAATAGTCTCATCCCGAAACCATCCCCTAACCTCCAGTGTGTGGAAAAATTGTCTTCCACGAAACTGGCTGCTGGTGCCAAAGAGGAGGCTGGGGACTGCTGCCTAAGGGAGTCCTGGAACCAATTCCATGCGGATACCGAGGGAAGACTGTACGGAATGGTTCCAGTCCCTGAGTTCTTGCCCACATTCCCTGCCTGGAACGCCCTCCCCTCCACAACCTCTTCCCCTGAGAAACAGATGTGAGGTTTCCCTTCCGCACACCCCCGGCGCGGATCCATCCACAGAACCTTACCACTTGCCCTATGTTACCATTATTTTAGGCGCCTGCTTGTCCTGGCTCCCACCCTGGCCCAGTGGCTCCTGGCACCTAGTTAAGGACTGAGTCCAAGCCATTTCCTTATCTGCCTGCACATCCAGAGGGAAGCCAGCACTGAACAAACCCCTCCTGAATATCCGTGTTTTCCCATCAACTCTGCCACTTACAAAACACTGGAGGCTTTACACTACCAAAGTGCACACTGACCATCTTTCCATTTTTGTGGAGATTTGAAGATGGTAATGATTTTTTTCTTATTTATTTATTTATTTGAGATGGAGTCTTGTTCTGTCACCCAGGCTGGAGTGCAGTGGCACGATTTCGGCTCACTGCAACCTCTGCCTCCCAGGTTCAAGCAATTCACCTGCCTCAGCCTCTTGAGTAGCTGGGATTACAGGCGCCCACCACCATGCCCAGCTAAGTTTTGTACTTTTAGTAGAGATGGGGTTTTCCCACGTTGGCCAGGCTGGTCTCAAACTCCTGACCTCAGGTGATCCACCTGCCTTGGCCTCCCAAATTGCTGGGATTACAGGCATGAGCAACTGCGCCCGGCCCTTTTCTTTCTTTTTAAAATTTGTACCTGTTATGAAAAAAACAATGGTTTTTATTTCATTTTTTGAGACAGCGTCTCACTCTGTCACCCAGGCTGGAGTACAGTGACAAGATCTCGGCTCACTTCAACCTCCGCCTCTCAGGTTCAAACGATTCACCTGCCACAGCCTCCTTGAGTAGCTGGGATTACAGGCATGTGCCAACATGCCCAGCATATTTTTGTATTTTTAGTAGAGACAACATTTAGCCACATTGGCCAGGCTGGTCTTGAACTCCTGACCTCAGGTGATCTGTCTGCCTCAGCCTCCCAAAGTGCTGGGATTTACAGGCATGAACCACCACTCCCAGCCAAAAAAACGCAATGGTTTGTATGTGTATTTATTTGCTTTTTAGAGACAGGGTCTTGCTTGCTTTGTCGTCCAGCTGGATGGAGTGCAGTGGTGCAATCACAGCTTGTTCCAGCCCTGAATTCCTGGGCTCAAGCCATCCTACTGCCTCAGCCCCGAGAATAGCTGAGATTACCAGCACGTGCCACCATACCCAGCTCACTTTTAAATTTTTTGTAGAGATGGGGTCTTGCTATGTTGCCCACGCTGGTCTCAAATTCCTGGCCTTAAGAGATCCACCCACCTCGGCCTCCCAAAGTGCTGGAATTATAAGCATGAGCCACCACATCCAGCCCAGCAAGTTTTCAAATCAAGAATATCTGAAAAGTAGGTTTCAGGTGGTACAATCCATGTCTCCACACACAAATGCGGACAGTTTTTACCCACGTTCCTAAGGGAGAAAGTGGAAAGCTTCCGGTAGTCGACATTCATAAATGAGGTCCATTTCTCACTCTTAAGATTTTGGCAAAAATAAACAGTGCTTCTGTACACTCACACAGACGGAACACGCTACACTGATCATCCACTTAACTAGGGTGATTCACAAAACCAGAGCAGGACTCCCAACCAGTCAGACGGCGGCTCCAAGCGCAGCACAACCACCTCATGCCTCAGGGACAGAGAACTGGACGTGGGCACTGCCAGCCCACCCTTTGCACCCCTGGACTCACGCCAATGCATCACCTCACAATACTGGGGGGGACTGTGGGACAAAGATAATCCTATCTACCCAGCTAAGGAAAGAGTCAAATGATCCCTGGGGGTGTCCTTGAGCCCTCCACCTAAAACCTCCTAACGCTCAGCTAAGGGAGTTCTTGCTGCTCCTCCACAGGGACCCCTGTGAGGGAAGATATTCTGCAAGATGCAGCAGGCCACACAAAGTACCATCTGCCCAGCTCCCTTGAGCACAGGTCAGCTCAGCCTCTTTGGGGCTTGCTGCCCAGCTGCCACCCAGACAAGGCAAGGAAAGGCTAGACGGAAAAATCAAGGTGCTGGCAGATTTGTTTTCTGCTGAGGGCCTGCTTCCTGGTTCATAAACGGCATTTTCTCACCGTGTCCTCACATGTGAGAAGATGTGAGAGTCTCTCTGGGGTCTCTTTTAATAAGGGCACTAATTGCATTCATGGGGGCTCCACCCTCATGACCTAATCACCCTCTGAAGAGCCTGCCTCCCAATACTGTCACCTCTGGGGTTAAGGTTTAAAAAGAGGAAGCAGGGCACGGTGGCTCATGCCTATAATCCCGGCATATTGGGAATCCGAGGCAGGCAGATCACCTGAGGTCAGAAGTTTGAGGCGAGGCTGCTCAACATCATGAAACCTCGTCTGTACTAAAAATACAAAAAAAATTAGTCCGGTGTGATGGCACGTGCTTGTATACAGTCCCACCTACTCAGTCCATTGCATAACCTTTAAAATGTAAGAATTCCACTTACCCAGGGGGATTACAGGAGGAGAATGAAGGCCCTGGCACACCCCTGGGTCCCCCCAGAGCTCATACTGGTCATGGAATGGCTGACCAAATGGGTGAAATATCCATACTAAATTATGCATTTCTCCTCTCAAATTTTTAGCTAAGTGGTGTTCAATCAACTGACATTAGATGCATGAGCAGGAGAGTCCATGAGACCAGACAGGAGGCCAGATGGTCTGCGCCCGCTACTCCCACGAAGCCCCCAAGGGGAAGGGTCGTCCTCTCCAGCTGACAGCAGCCAAGGGAGAGTTAAGTCCCTGCGCGAGGTCACACTATGGCAAGTGCCAGGGCTCCGGGCAAGTCCAGATCTTTTCCCTTCAAAGCCTGCATTCTTTCCCTGAGTCAGCACATGTTGCCTGTAGGCTGCTTCAAATGCTCACCAATACTTTGTCACGTGCAGAAAATCTCTCCCTACTCTACTGGCATACCAACAGATCCCGGCAGCACTTTAAAAACGGAAGCCTGTCAGGCCTTTCAAGCAAAGTGAATCTTCAAAAGCTCTTCTTGAGCCAACAGCGGCACTTGAGTGGAGGATCTCCTTGGGCTGCTCAATTCCTGGCTCTGCCTGGCTCTCTCTCTCTCTCTCTGTGGCTGCTGCACGAGGCACCCCCCTCTTCTTCTGGGGTCCCCTCGGCTATGTCCTGGCCTTGCCTAGGTTGGTTCCTTCCCAGAGCTCCCTGGTCAGTCGCCTGGCTCTCTGGGCCCTGCACCTGGCCCTGTGCACACACAGCTGGCTACCTCGGCGTATCTCCACTACATCTTCCAAGCCAGACCTTGTCCCTCTGGCCCTCCCAGAACCTGCACCGCTCATCACTGTCAGCAGCAGGTCGGCGTTCACAGCCCTTGACTGTCGGTGGGAAAAGCAGATTGATGGGCAGTGCCCTTCCAACAGTTTCGCATTCTTGTCACACAACTTGCCGGGAGAAGCCTTAGCAAAGTGTCCCAGAAGGAGCTATAAAGAGTCAGGAAATCTCTCATCTTGGAGAATTGCAAAATAAGAGAGGGGAAACACATTCTTCGATGGCTGACGCCTTCGAGGCGCAGACTACAGGCTACAGCCAGATGATTTCCATCATGACACTTAGGTTAATGAGGCTGTCTTCCCACCAGACCAAAGCTGACCTGCTGGAAGGCCTGCCTGAGCGTACCGAGCACCATCTGTACCCAACGCAGCAGGTGCCCAAAACCGGTTTGCTGAGCAACTGATCCAGGTCTCTACCTCTGCGGAGTCATTCTGTGTCTCCTCTCATGTGATTAACACAATCACTCAGTCTGAGGAGAGAGGCAGCACCAGCCCCTCCACCAACCACTTGACCTTGGGCAGGTTACTCCAGGCCAGCGTGTTTGTCGCACACGCCCTAAGACCCAATCAGCGGAGGGAGTATAATTATAATACTCCTGCTGCTCCAGCCACTTTACAAGAATCTTTCGAGGGCCCATGAAGCAGCCTCCATGGAAGTCCTGTTTACTACATCAGTGGGGTGTCCGGTCTTCCCGCCCCAGGCCCAGGAAGGCAGGTCTATGAATGCGCTGGTTGCTCTGCCCGTGGGCACCAGCCACCATCCACATCCAGTCATTTTGCAAGGTCCTGGCAGCGAGAGCTAGGATCTAAGACAGCTAATTAGCAGGCCCCAGTCTGAGGATTCGGGAAGCTCTCTAGGGGAGAGCCAGGGAGGACCAACCATCAGCAAAGAAGGAAACAGAACCAGCGGGATAATCTCCAAAGCCAACAAGTTTCATCGCCGGGCGACCTGTATCACTAGGCCCCCCAAAACCTATCACCACTTACTAGACAGGATTAAGTGGGGTTGGGCCAGAACAGGAAGGTCTGAGCAAATACGAATATCAGAGATGGCGTGTATCATTCCATCTTCACCCTGCAAACACCCATGGGGCCTGAGACACAGACAGACCTCCATGGGCTCAGGTGAATTGTCACATCTAACACCATGAAAGGGCCAGTGTGGCCTGTCCCACAGGACATCACAGCAGGGCATACCCTGTGCTTGTCTTAAGGATCCCATCACCCTAAAGAAGGAAGCCAGACAGACAAAGGATTAACAGGAAACAGCTGCAAATATACCGTTAAAGAAAGATAGGCAGGGGAAAATGCTTTGACATTAGAAAGGTTTTATGTTTGTTGTTACTATTATTATTTTTTAAAGACAAGACCAGCTGGGCGTGGCAGCTCACACCTGTAATCCTAGCACTTTGGGAGGCGGAGATGGGTAGATCATGAGGTCGAGTTCAAGACCACCCTGGCCAAGATGGTGAAACCCCCGTCTCTACTAAAAATACAAAAAATTTAGCCAGGCATGGTGGCGGGTGCCTGTAATCCCAGCTACTTGGGAGGCTGCGGCAGAGAATTTCTTGAACCAGGGAGGCGGAGGTTGCAGTGAGCCAAGACTGCACTCCAGCCTGGGCAACAGAGTGAGACTCCATCTCAGATAAGCCTTTCCATAAATCCATGAATAAAGCCAAGAGAGGATTTCCATGAAAACAGTGCCAGGCACATAGCAGATGCTCAGTAAATACCTTTGAGTGATTGGATAGGAAGAGGTGGTTGCCTTGGTTTTTAAAAAAGAGAGATATAAACCAGGATAAAGAGGAAAGAGATAGAAAAAGTTGTGTTAATAATAAATTCAGGCTGGGTGCAGTGACTCACATCTATAACCCTAGCACTTTTGGAGGCCGAGGCAGGAAGGATCATTTGAGGCCAGGAGCAAGACCAGCCTGAGCAACAAAGCGAGATCCTGTCTCAACAAAAATTAAAAATTAGCCAAGCATGATGGCATGCGCCTGTAGTCCCAGCTACTCAAGAGGTTGAGGAAAGAGGATCGTTTTAGCCCGAGAGTTTGAGGCTACTACAGTGAGCTATGATCGTGCCACTACACTCCAGCCTGGACAACAGAGCAAGACCCTTTATCTATTTTTTTAACAAGTAATAAATTTTAAAGAAAAAAATTAAAGAAGCAAAGGAAAGAACCTTAGCAATGGTCCATTCCCACCCCTACTTTTTGGATGTGGAGAGAGATGGCAGCACCTGGAGCTTTAGCACACGGCCCTCCTGATGCCTGGCTCAGTGCCCTCTACGCCCTGCTAGGCTGCCTAACCCCACATGATGCTTGACTCACATTGCTCCTAACACGGCTGGGGGAGCCAGCACAAGCATCCTCTCTCTCTGCCTGGAAGCCCTTTTCTCTGCTGCCCAGTAAGGGACTCACCAAGTGTTACAAGCTAAACCATGCCTCACCCCTGTATGTTAAAGTTCTAACTCCCTGTACCTCACAATGTGACTGTATTTGGAAATTAGGCCTTTCAAGAACTGATTTAAAGTTTAAGCAGGGGTTTTTACTGCCCACCTTAATCCAGTCTGACTGGTATCCTTATAAGAAGGGAAATTTGGGGTCGGGCGTGGTGATTCACGCCTGTAATCCCAGCACTTTGGGAGGCCAAGGAGGGTGGATCACGAGGTCAGAAGTTCAAGACCAGACTGCCCAACATGGTGAAACCCTGTCTCTACTAAAAGATACAAAAAATTAGCTGGGCATGGTAGCTCGTGCCTGTAATCCCAGCTACTTGGGAGGCTGAGGTAGGAGAATTGCTTGAACCAGGACCAGGGAGGTGCAGGTTGCAGTGAGTCGAGATCACACCACTACACTCCAGCTTGGGTTTCAGAGTGAAACTCTATCTCAAAAAAAACAAAAAACAAAAAACAAAAAAATGGCGGTTGCGGGGGTGGAATTTGGGCCAGGTGTGGTGGCTCATGCCTGTAATCCCAGCACTTTGGGAGGCCGAGGCGAGTGGATCACCTCAGGTCAGGAGTTCGAGACCAGCCTGGCCAATACAGTGAAACTCCATCTTGACTAAAAATACAAAAATTACCCAGGCGTGGTGGTGGATGCCTATAATCCCAGCTACTCAGGAGGCTACGGCAGGAGAATCACTTAACCCTGGGAGGTAGAGGTTGCAGTGAGCTGAGACTGTGCTATTGCACTCCAGCCTGGGTGACAAGAGCGAAACTCTGTCTCAAAAAAAAAAAGGGAAATTTGGGAAATTTGGACTCAGAGAGATGCCAGGGGTGCTCATGCACAGAGAAAAGACCACGCGCAGAGGCAGCAAGACAGTGGCACCTGCAAGCCAGAGACAGCCTTCCAGGGAAACCCTGCTGGCACTTTGATCTTGGACTTCCGGCCTCCAGAAGTGTAAGAAAATAAATCTCTGTAATTTAAGCCAGCCAGTCTTGGTATCTTGTTATGGGGCAGGCAGCCTTGGCAAACTAATACTCTGGGCCACTTCAAAACTAAGGGCATGAAGGCCCAGGGAAGATCACCAACACTAACAGGTGTTTTCCTGAAGAAAACACCCCTGTGAAGGATCAGAGCTGAGAGTTAAGACTAAGAGTGCTGCCTGGGGAATTTCAAAGCCCTACTTGAGTGAAATTAGCTAGACACAGGACAAATATTATATGACTCCACTTGTATGAGGAATCTAGGAGAGGCAAAATCATGGAGACAGCAAGTAGAATGGTGGCTTCCAGGAGCTGGGGAGGAAGGGGAATGGGGAGTTAGAGTCTGATGAATATAAAGTTTCAGTTTGGGAAGATGAAAAAGTTATAGAAATTGACAAGTGGTGATGGCTGCTCAACAATGTGACGTACTTAATGCCGCTGAACTGTACACCTGAAAACGGATAAAACGGTGTATTTTATAAGATAAATTTTAGCTGGGCGCAGTGTCTCATGCCTGTAATCCCAGCACTTTGGGAGGCCAAGGCAGGCGGATCACCCGAGGTCAGGAGTTCGAGACCAGCCTGGCCAACATGGTGAAACCCTGCCTCTACTAAAAACATAAAAAGTAGCTGGGCATGATGGCACGTGCCTGTAATCCCAGCTACTCAGAAGGCTGTGGCAGGAGAATCACTTGAACCTGGGAGACAAGGTTGCAGTAAGCTGAGATCGCACCATTGAACTCCAGCCTGGGTGACAGAGCAAGACTCTGTCTTAAAAAAGATTTTTTTTTAAATATATAAATTTTACCACAATAAAAATAACAGTAACAAACCTCTAACATGTTACATGAATAACATATTTTAATTAAAATAACTACACTTTTCAAAGGGAAAAAACTGAAAAGACCCAGTTGTATTCCAGCCAGGGTCAAATATTCCCTGGGGTTTATAGTTAATTTAATCCACCACCACCCACTGAGTCTTGGTCCAAAAAGCAGCAGCCTCAGCCAAAACTCACATCTACTCTTTGGTAACCTGAGAAGGCTTCCAAGATGCCCATTCATTCACTGTGAACAGGGGACCCTCTCAAACCACAGGGGTGAGCTGCAGCCCGGGCTTCATACACTGCTGTGTCCTCTCCCAGGTGTGCTCAAGCACATAGCTCACCTGAGCTCTTTATCCTGCTGAGGGCATCAGTCACATACACGAACCCTCCTGGCCACAGGACTTGCAACTAAGGAAGGGAGGGGGCTATAAAGCTAGAAGCAACAAACTAAGCAAAAGGGAGTCATGGATAAGGCATGCTCCCCTGAACCCACTCAAACCAACAACACTCCCAGCTCCTTCGTTAGTGAAATGTTTCAGAATGCTCCATTCTGTTCCCAAAACAAGTCAGCCTTCCTGAACCAGAGAACGCTTTTAAAATTTGATCTAGACTCTGCTTCTATGCTGTTGATGACTTTAGCAGCCTCAGACGCCACCCAGATCTGCCCACTCTGTCTCTATGCATGGAGAGGAACCTGTACTCAACTGAGAGGCGGCCACGAGGCTCTGCTCTTAAGAGATGACGATGGAACCAACTCGAGGCCCGGGTGACCTTTCCCTGCCCCACAGTTACTCACTCAAACTGGCTGCCAGTCCAGCCCATCACCCAAGGGAAAAACAAAGCAGTGGTCATTCTGGTGCCAACACATCGCCAGAATCCAAAGGGCAAATTAAGCTGCTTAATAAAAATGAGAAAACACAGGGCAGCCACTCACGTGAAGTCCACGAAGAAATACAAGATCTGTCCTGTCTCACAACTGACACCTGGAAGAAGGCTGACAGGTACACTAGGCTGGGTGTTTGGATCAAGAATTCCTCAGACCTCCCAACACAAAGAAATGATAAATGTGTTTGAGGTGATGAATATGCTAATCACCTTGATTTGATCATTATGCATTGCAGCTAGGTATCAAAATATCACAGGGTACCCTCTAAATAGGTACTATTATTATTATTATTTATTTATTTATTTATTTTTTAAACATGGGGTTTCACCATGATGGCCAAGCTGGTCTTGAACTCCTGACCTCAGGTGATCCACCCACCTCAGCCTCCCAAAGTGCTAGGATTACAGGTGTGAGCCACCGTGCCCGGCCAATAGGTACAATTATTATGTAGCAATTAAAAATATAAAAGCAGGAGGAAAAAAAGAAAAGAAAAAGAAGGAGGCTGGGTGTGGTGGCTCATGCCTGTAATCGAAGCACTTTGGGAGGCTGAGGCGGGTAAATTGCTTAAGCCCAAGAGTTCGAGGCCAGCCTGGGCAACATCGGGATATCTAGTCTAGACAAAAAAATTAAAGAGAAAAGGGAGAAATGTCTAGTGCCCCAACTGACATCAAGCCAACTGCAAGACAAGTAAGGGAGTCCCTCCTCCCCAAAGCCAATCAGCCTGCAATCACAGAATGTGTGGGTGAGGCTAACCTAGACCATCCTATTTCAGTCCAGTCAGTCCACATCAGTTAAACTGCCTAGCCAACCAGAGAACTGTGAGAAAAATATAAATGGTTGTTATTTTAAGTCACTTAAAAAGAAAAAGGTCATCTAAAAGTAAAGTAGAGGGATGAAATGAGGAAAAGACAGAGTAACTGATAAGTCACGTCCCAATAATCAGTCAAATTCCCCAGTCCTGACCCCATGGGCTATGAAAAGGAGAAAGGGCTCTTCCAATATGTGCTATGTGTAAAGCTCAGAACCAGGCTCCATGGGAGACCCAGAAATGAACTAGTGATTCCTGCCTTCAAAAAGCACGCAGTTGGCCGGGTGTGGTGGCTCACGCCTGTAATCCAAGCACGTTGGAGGCCAAGACGGGTGGATCACCTGAGGTTGGGAGTTCAAGACCAGCCTGACCAACATGGTGAAACCCCATCTTTAAAAAGGAAAAAAAAAAAAAAAGCACGTAGCTGGCCCAGAGCCGTGGCTCACACCTATAATCCCAGCACTTTCAGAGGCTGAGGCACGAGGACTGCTTGAGCCCAGGAGTTTGAGACCAGCCTGGGCAACAAAGCAAGACCCTATCTCTACAGAAAAAATAAAATAAATTAGCCAGGCATGGTGGTGCACACCCGTGGTCTCAGCTACTTGGAAGGATGAGGTGGGAGGACTGTTTGAGCCTGGGAGGTCAAGGCTGCAGTGAGTGGTGATTGAGCCACTACACTCCAGCCTGGGTAACAGAGCAAGACTCTTTCACAAAAAAGAAAAAGGCCAGGCGCGATAGTCCATGCCTGTAATCCCAGCACTTCGGGAGGCCAAGGCAGGTGGATCATTTGAGGTCTGGGGTTCCAGACCAGCCTGGCCAACATGGTGAAAATGCAAAAATCAGCTGGGTGTGGTGGTGCACAGCTGTAATCCCAGCTACTCAGGAGGCTGAGACAGAATTGCTTGAACCTGGGAGGCAGAGGCTGCAGTAAGCCAAGATCACATCACTACACTCCAGCCTAGGTGACAAAATGAGACTCCATCTCAAAAACAAAACAGAACAAAACAAAAAAGCACACAATTTCTGCCATGACATGGATGAACCTTGAGGACATTACACTCAGTGAAATAAGCCTATCACAAAAAGACAAATGTTGCAGGATTGGATTTACATGAGATATATTAGTCAAATTCAGAGAGACAGAATGTAATGGTGGTAAAAGACAAATGTTGCAGGATTGGATTTACATGAGATAGATTAGTCCAATTCAGAAAGACAGAATGTAACGGTGGTGCCAGGGGCTGGGGCCAGGACTGCGGAGCTATTATTTAATGGGTACAGAGTTTCCATTGGGAAGATGAAAAGTTCGAGATGGAAGGTGGTGATGGTCATCCAACAACGTGAATGTTGTCAATGCACAGAACTGTATGGATAAAAATGGTTAAAATCTTCCACTTGACTAGCCTTACCCAAAAAAACAATTTAAAAGGGTTAAGATGGTAACTTTTGTTATCTGCATTTTACCAAACTTGCTGAAAATTACAAAAATGGTACATTTTAAGTTATGTGTATTTTACCATTTAAAGAAAAGCACACAGTCTAGGATCACGGGGCAGACATGGGTGCCCCCAAGCCTTTGTTGCCGTTTTTCCTTAGGGCAAACAGCTACTCTCTGCCCCCCAACTTCTGCTGACTGATCAAGTTCTCTTCAGTCCTGCCGATTCTGGAAGCTTCCCTGATCTCACTTCCCTCGAACACATACACGTGTGTGTCTCCCTCTCTTCCATTAACTTGTAAGTTCCCAGATGGCAAGAACCATGCTCTCTTTCCATGGGTCCCAAACAGCTATACAGCAGGGCTCACAGCTGTCTATCATTACCCCCACAGGTGGGCCCAGGGTGCAAAGACTGGAAGGACCCCCCGAACCTCCCCAGTCTGCTTTGCAGGTGGCAGTGTGGGGTAGCAGGAAAAACACCACAGGGGCCACCATGTTCCGGAGGGAACAGCTCTGCATTCACACAGGGACCCAGAATCCCAGCGCTGCCGCTTCCCAGTTGTGTCTTCACCTGTAAATGGCCAATTCCACCCCAAGGTGACAGATGAGCCCATGAGGGGCCCTATGGGAAGCACTTTGTCACCGTGCCCAGGGATGGCTTTAGCCCCCTCCCTTGAGGGGCCCTCAACTCAGAAATTCGACGGCCAATTCATACAAACAGACTGATTCTGAGATTATTAGATCCAGGCCACCATATCTGCCTACCACTGGGGAGCATCAGGGCAACTTCCTCCCCATCCACCCCCATGAGTGATTTTCCTCATTGTTCCTTTTCAGACCAGCAGGCTCCACAGCCCTCTAAAGAACATCAGTAAACAGTCCAGCAGAGACAGATGGCTGAGCCAGCGCAGATTCCTCTTTCCACGCCAGAGGAAACTGCTGGGCAAAGAGTGTCAAGGTGCCCAGGGCTAAAAGCCTGGGCTTTTTTAAAACAAGCAGGAGTTCTAAAACCTCACAGGATCCAAACCAGTAGACTCTACAACACCAAGGGTGAACCCAAATGTAAACTCTGGACTTTAAGTAATAAGCAGGCATCAGTGCAGGTTCGTGGACTGTAACAAACGCGCCCCTTGGTGGGAGTTATTGTTAACTAGAGACACTGCACGGGTGTTGGGGGTAGGGAGTGTATGGGAAATCTCTATTTCCTTGCTCAATTTTGCTGTGAACCTAATAGTGCTCTAAAAAAAAAATTAAGTCTTAAAAATGAAAAACTGTCTGAGGGAAAATGCATAATCTCTTTTAAAAGATGTTTAAATGACCTTGGTTATTAAAAATGTCTAAGAGGCCTGGTGAGGTGGCTCCTCCCTGTAATCCCAGCTACTCAGGAGGCTGAAGCCGGAGGAATACTTGAGCCCAGGAGTTTGAGACCAGTCTGGGCAACGCAACAAGCCACTGTTTTTACAAAAAAATTTAAAAATTAGCCCAGTATAGTGGTTTAAACCTTTAGTCCCAACTACAGAGGAGGCTGAGGCGGAAGGCTCAACCTGATCCCAGGAGTTTGAGGCTGCAGTGAGGTATGATCATACTGTCACACTCCAGCCTGGATGGCAGAAACAGACACTGTCTCTTAAAAACAAACAAACAAAAAGCAGTTTAGGGGGAAAAACAAAACCTAATGGGAAAGAGATTGTGTGACCTTGAGGACATTCAGAGAAGGATCCAGAAAGACCTAAAAGTGGGTCCAAGTGGTAAAATTAACTCCTCAGCCATTTCCTGAGGACCTGCCCGTGTGACTCAAGGCACTGGGCTTTCTATCCTTCTATAATGATTCCTATTTTCATCTACTGACTTGCATTCGGGGTCTGGTGATGTGGTGGGCAACATGGCCACGTCTACAGAAGCTACAGGAAAGGCTGGGCCACGGTTCTGGAAACCCAGAATTTTCCACCAGCAAAGATTATCATTTCAATTTGCACGTCTCCCTAAAAACCTGTCATTTTCTTTTTTATTAATAACTCTCCTGCACCACAGCACTGAGGGCCAGTTCAAGCTGGCTCGCCTGGCCAACAGCTGGCCAGACGAGGCTGGTGCCCAGTAACCACAAGGCAATCCTCCAGACCCGAACGAGCTGATGTGCCTGCAAAGCAGGCTTCTGAATAGTAGAGCGTTCCACCCCGCCCCCACATGGGGACTTAGGGAAGAGTCGGGCCAGCCTGCAGGTCGGAGCCCTGCACCACAGCCAACCCCAGCTGCAAATGGAAGATCAGCAACTGGAAGTACCTAACACAAACAGGACAGAGTGCCCATCACAAAAAGGCAGCTCCAAGAGCCAAAAATAGCCTCACTTGTTTCAAGAGGATTCTGACAAACCAAGCACATCCAATTCCTCCATCAGCAGAAAAAGAAAAATCAATGGAGCAGAAAACCAGATCAGCTTAACAGAAACCGGGACTCCAAGAGATTCCCGACAGCCTCACACACAACCCAGCCCACCCTTTCTTTACCCCAACCAACGGCAAACTGTGCCTGGATCTCAAAACACAGTGACCAAAACGCCTGATGGTACTGGCATACAGAACAGAAGTTATGCGCACAATCCCATAGTTTTAACGTTAGGGCTAGAGTCTGACCACAGATTGGGAGCCCCAAGTAAGCACCTGTGGATGCTTATCCTTGGGAAGATGAGGCACCAGGAGCACACTGGAGGGTCGGCAAATGAGGCTGGGTTACCACGCATGGAGGAGCCTGGGGGTGAGTAATGATGAGTGAAGTCTCCCATCAAAGCCAGGCAGATCAGAACAGGTGTGGCTCAGCTTCAGCCCCAGATGAAATCTCTATGCAGTTGATTTTCCGTGGCCCACTGAGTCACAACTCCCTGTCTCCTCACCTTCTCTTAATTCCTAGTCTCACCTGCTGTGACTTGCGTTCAGGGCTGCTGGCTAGCAAGCAAACCTGATGCTTCTATGGCCTGGGAGCTGCTAGCATATCTCGGGTTTCACAAATGTGTCATATAACCCTTCCAGGACAGGATCAGTGGGGTGGGGGGGAATGCCCAAGACGCAAATCAGTCCCTGTTAACAGCATCCGATCCTGGCGCTAGAGATGACTCTGGCTTTTATGCCATCCTCGCTTCCCCGAGAGGAGAGAGCACAGGGCAAGGAGTTACCGCCTGAGGCATCTTCCTCCAACTCACAAGCTGTATTTCACAAACACAGTGCTCTAGAACCAAAGGAACAAACCACCTCCTATCCCTCACACGACCACCCTCAACCCAATCCCATTCCAAACATTGACAATCTGCAATCAGGAAGGAGGAGGGGATGGAGCTTGTTCGGGTACAGGATCAGCGTGAACCACAAGCGCACCTGGAAATCACTCAAAAGTATCCATTCCTCCTTCCCAACTTGTTTTGTATCCCCTACTCCTCTATGGCTTTCCTCCTCGGTGCAGGTGTGCCCATGCACGCGACGTGAAGAACTCACCTGCGTCTCCATGGAAGGTGCCCTCCCCATCGTTGGGCCAGATTTGCCCGGTCTTGCGGACGCCCACTATGGTGGCCTCGGACACGACAACCGGGCAGTGCCGGTGCCGCTTATGGCACTGCGGCGTGGGAGGGCTGCTGCTGTCGAAGGACTGCTGCGAGTTCTGCGAGGGAGAGCGGCTCTTGTCCCGGAACATGCGGTAGGTAGTGGGGCTTGGGGACACGCGGCTGGACTGGCCGGAGGAGAAGTCCTCCTCGCTGGAGGTGAGGTTCTCGTTGGAGCTGCAGTCCGGGGTGTAGCCGCCTCCGCAGTCCTCAAAGCTCCTGGGGGAGTAGGACCTGCGGGGCCAGGTGAGGCGCTTCTCCTGCTCCGAGGTGCTCTGGCTGCGCAGGAGCGGGCCCTTGCCCTCCCCTTCCATCATGCCCCCGACATAGATGCTCTGGTAGGGCTGGTACTCCAGGGGCGGCCAAGGGGGCCTGCCACCGCCATTGGCGTTGATCAGGTTGTCCTTCAGGAAGCGGGGGTTCAACTCGGCGTCCTCGTAGTCGCCGTCGAGGCCGCAGCTGCTCTCCGAGGAGCGTCCGCGGTAAGGGGGCCTGGATGCATCCCCCACGCTGGAGCCCGCACTGTGCTGGGACTTTTTGCGCTCCATCTGCATGGCCTGGCTGCCCAGCGAGCTGATGCGGTCCGACACCTCTTTGTCGTTGACCTTCACCAGGCCACGCTCATGGTGAAACTCGACGTTCACGTAGAAGGGCTTCTCAGCGTCCGCGCCGGGCTGGCCATGGCCCTTGCGGATCCGCTCGAAGTTGGACCTGAGCGCCGCCACGCTGGCTGGGGGCCCCCGGTCGTCCCGGTCCCCCGACGCGGCGGGCCCGGGCCTTCGGGCGGCCCCGGGCCTGGCCTTGCCAGGAGAACCCTCTCCGTCGGGCCGGGCCTCCGGTTCCTCGGCGGGCGGCGGGTCGGCTCCGTCGGCGGGCGCGGGCTGCGGGCGCGGCGCGGGCGCGCGGGGCTCTGGGGCGCCGTCGGGGGTCTGCGCCGCGCGCCGGAAGCCCCAGCGCTGCCGGTCATAGCTCTTCTTCTCCTTGGCCAGCAGCGTCTGCAGGTAGATCATACGGAAGCGCTCCTGGTTCACCTCCTGCTCCAGGCGCCGGATGGAGGCCTTGCAGCGCTCCAGCTCCTGCTCGATGTCACCCACTGAGCGCAGCTCCATGCGCGGCGGCTCGGATTCCGGGAACTGCGCCTTCCACGCCTCCGCGAAGCCCACCGGGTCCACCATGGCGCGGCCGGCCTCACCTGCGCCGCCGCGCTGCGCACCGGGCCCGTCTCAGCGGCGGCGCGGCGGGCTCGCCAGGCCCGGCCCCGGGCGCCGGGCGGCCCCCATGGCCCCGCGCGGCGGCGGCGGCGGCGGCGAACAATGCCCGCCCCCTCCCCGGTGGCAGGTGAGGCGGCGCGGGGCGCTGGGCGCTGGGCGCGCGGGCGCGGGGCGGGGCGCACGGGGGGGAAGGGCGCGGGCTGCGCGCGCCGCTATTGTGTGCGGGGCTCCTCCGCGCGGCGAGGCGCGGGCGCTACCCTCCGCTCCGCCCGGCCGCCACTAGACCTTGGCCGCGGCCGGCGCGCTCCTCGCCTCTCGCTCCCGCGCTGTCCTGCAGCCACGCCGCCGTCGCCTCCCAGGGCTCTGCGCTCGGCCCGCCGGCTATCGCCGCACTCCAGCCAGGCCCGCACTCTGCGCCGCAGGAAGGGGAGGGCCGGGGGGCGGTGGCCGCGGCGCGGCTGACGGAGCCGGGCGGGCCTCTTAAAGGGGCCGCGCTGTGGGCGCGGGCTGGAGGCACCCGGAGGCGGCTTCCCCATCGAGCCGCCACCCTCCCTCCCGTCCCTGTGCCTTTTGGGAAACTGAGGCCCTAACAACGGCGAATTGGACTGCCCAAGTCGCAGCCCAGGGGTCCCCCATAAACAGGACACCGGACTCCCTGGTCCAAAGGGACCTTTCCAACAAAGAGGGCCGGGTCAGTTCTGCAGTCATGGAAAGGGAACATTTGGCTCCCCTCCAGCGAGGAGGACTTCACCTCTGGTCAGTCCAGCCGCGTGTCCCCAGGCCCCACCACCTACCGCATGTTCCGGGACAAAAGCGCTCTCCTTGGCAGAACTCGCAGCAATCCTCCGACAGCAGCAAGCCACCCCCCCTCCCCCACGCCGCAGTGCCATAAGCGGCACCGGCACTGCCCAGTTGTCATGTCCGAGGCCACCATCGTGGGTGTCCGCAAGGCCGGGCAGATCTGGCCCAACGATGGGGAGGGCACCTTCCATAGAGAAGCAAGTGAGTTCCTCGCACCTCACAGCCCGGCCTCTAACCAGCCTCAAGGCTGGGCACTCTAGGGACCACCCAGCAGGGCCCAACTCATAGAAGGGCCAGGACCAGGCAGGTCACCTGGCGATGCAGGGAGGGCCAGGCTGGGTCACCAATGCCAGCACCCCTGTTTCAGCGGGCCTCCCACATGGTGAACCTGGTGTGGGTGACTGCCACACGGGGTCGTCACAGCAGGACCACATAATGGATGATAAATAGGAACTTCTCCCTCAGGTCACTCAAAACCCACACCTGCCTTCCTGTGTGCTGAGCCATGTGTTTGTTCCCTGGCCTCTGCTGAGCTCCAGAGGCCAGTGTAGTTTTTCCAGCGTGGACCTGACTCAGAACTTCCCTGATTAGC
This sequence comes from Cacajao melanocephalus, assembly GCA_963573385.1. Taxonomy (NCBI): domain Eukaryota; kingdom Metazoa; phylum Chordata; class Mammalia; order Primates; family Pitheciidae; genus Cacajao; species Cacajao melanocephalus. The sequence goes on from CAUYLG010064636.1 coordinate 159,663, forward strand.
CTCCTTCTAAGGAGGCCACCAGCCCAGAGCAGGAGTGAAACAAAATCTTTGATGGGTCTCTAGGGACAGAGAGATCCAAGACACAGAAGAGAGCACTCTGCAGGGAATCTGATGGGCACAAAATGAAAATATCCAAGCCAACTTTCTGGGTCAGAGGAAAAGGAAACAGGATTTGGGAAATGAATTACTGGGCTTGAGTCCTGACCGCCTCTCTCTCTCTCTCTCTCTCTGCCTCAGTTTCCTTGAAGTGAGAACATCCACCTCCAAGGGCTGTTGTCCCTGTGTAGATGTGAGGAATTATGATTCCCTCCTCCAAATACCAGTGTCATCCGGAGCAGATGCTTTGACGTCCAATCTAAAGTACGGAGCCCAGGCTAGTAGCCAGGCTAGTCCTGCATAGGTTCAGGTCTCCCCGCCGACTATGTGACCTCAGCAATGTCCGTCCCCTCTCTGAGCCTCACTTTTGTCATCTGCTCTTCATTTGCCAAATCCTGCCTCCTTTTCCCCTAACCTGGCAGGCTGGTTTGGGTATTTTCATTTTGTGCTCATCAGACTCCCTGCTCTCTGCCCTGTCTCAGATCTGCGGGCTTCCCTAGAGAACCACCACCGATTTTGTTTCACTCCCTGCTCTGGGCTATCCTGTTTTCTTCCCAGCCCTGAGGGCCACGGTGCAAAATGTTGAGAACATCCTGTGTGAAATGCCCAGATTGGGCAAACGTAAAACACACCCTGATAAATGATGTGTAGGGGTCATTTCATTGCCTGTTAATATTGGTGTCCTGGAGAACATTCCTGCTGCTGGGAAAACCCCCGGGACCCAGTTTCTAGTCAGGGTGGGCGGTGCACAGCTCACTGCTGCCCTCTGCAGGCGCTGATAACCTCCTGCCATCCTGGTCCCTTGGACCCAGCTGATCTCGACCCCTTCCTGTCAAGCTGCAAATAGCGCATTTTGCAGGCGAAGAGACTGAGATGCAAGTAATGCCGCGGCTTTGGGGTAGTGGGGAATAAAGGGGCTGGAGTCCCAGCAGTGCCACAATGAGCAGTGGTGTCGTCCTCAGTGGCCTCTTTTTTTTTTTTTTAGACGAAGTTTCACTCTTTTTGCCCAGGCTGGAGTGCAATGGTGCCATCTTGGCTCACCGCAACCTCTGCCTCCTGGGTTCAAGCGATTCTCCTGCCTCAGCCTCCTGAGTAGCTGGGATTACAGGCATGCATCAGCACACCTGGCTAATTTTGTATTTTTAATAGAGACGGAGTTTCTCCATGTTGGTCAGACTGGTCTTGAACGCCTGACCTCAGGTGATCCACCCGCCCTGGCCTCCCAAAGTGCTGAAATGACAGGTATGAGCCACCACACCCAGCTGTGGCCTATTCTTTAAAGTGGATATGATAAAGGCCAGGCACAGTGGCCCACACCTGTAATCTTGGTGCTTTGGGAGGCTGAGTCAGGAGGATCACTTGACCCCAGAGGTTCAAGACCAGCCTGGGCAACATAGCAAGACTCCATCTCTACAAAAAATTTAAAAATTAGCCTGGCATGATGACAGGTGCCTGTAATCCTGCCTGCTCAGGAGGCTGGGGTGGGTGGATTGCACTAAGCCTAGAAATTTGAGGCTTCAGTGAGCTAGGATCATGCCACTGCCCTCCAGCCAGGGTAACAGGTCAAGACCCTGTCTCTAAATAAACTCTGAACTCTGAAGCTGTTTAGTTTAAGTTTGCACGCTCTGTTCTCTTGGCATAGCAAATGGCTTTTTGTTAGGCACAAGGACACATCCAGATAGTGGCTTTCTCCCTTGTGGAACAGCCTCTTCTGGCCCCAACACACTGCTCTGTCCTCAGGACTTCCCTGAAAGCACCCTTATCTTGGGCCTCTGGGCCTTTCCTGCAGAGTTTTCTTATCATCCATCCCTCCCTAGGGAGGAGTGCAGCGTGGCATGGGCACGAGGTTCAGGCACACATAACACTCTGTAATCTCCCACTCAGTGTCTGTCCCAACTAGATCTAAACTCTGCAAGGTCATAGACCTGTTTGTCTTGTTCCCCTATGTCCCCCATATAGTGAGCTCATGGTAAGTGCTCAGCCAGGACTGGCGGAATGAGGAACCGGATGTGTGCATGGCCCGCAGGACAGGCAGGCCACCGCGAGTGATGCGTGTGTATAGGGGAGGAAATGATAAGGCATTCCCAGCCCAGCCGTAGCAGAAGTGTGTGTGCCCTGTGGGAGAAGGCACAGTCTTGGCAAAGGCTTGCCAGGGGAGGTGATGCCTGAGCTGGTCCTAAGGACAAGGACCAGGTGGACAGAGGACAAGGAGGCTTCAAAGTTGTGTTTGAGGAACAGCCAGGTTGGGAGATGAGGCCAGTGTGGGCAGTAGGAAGTGGGGTCAGAGGTAAGGCGGGGCGTTGTAGGCCTGTACAAGATTTGGGTTTTATTCTAAATGCAAGGAAAAACTGCTCAAAGGTTCTAAACCTGCACCGTCCGATAGAACTTTCCAGCACCATGGGCATGTTCTGTAATCTGTGCTGCACAATACGGCAGCCATGAGCTGCCCCATGTGATTACTGAGCATCTAAAATGGGGCTGGGGCACCTAAATAACTGAACGTTTGGTTTCATTTAGTGAGGTTCAATTGCCACAGTGTCGGCTGTATGAGACCACACAGGGGCAGTGGGTTACTTGCTGGGGTCTATTGCGTGGAAGGTTGGGCATGGGAGGTGGGAGCAGGGGGAATGGTTGAGGACTGTGGCAATTGTTCATGAGGAGGGTGTTGGTGACCCAGAGTAGGGCAGAAGCAAGGTGGCCCAGAGAAGGGGTTGGATTTCAGGACCATTCTGGAAGGAAAATTCACGGCACTTGTAGATGGAGTGGGAGTGGGGAATGGGGGAGGGCCAGCTACGGGGCTGACTTTGGGATGTTGACTGCAACCGGCAAGCAGAGGTGCCTGCGTAGGGCCTGAGGTCCCCGTAGCCCATCCACAAGCAGGAGCCAGGCAGATGAGGGTGACCCCGTGGCACCAAGGAGCAATCAAGACCTCAGAGAGAAAGTGGAGTGCCGCCAGTGATTCTCTGGTGTTTCTAGCCACAGGGCTGAAGACTCTCTCCCCGCCTGCATGAGGCTGAGGGGAGAAGGGACAAGGTCTGGACTAGGGGGGAAGTAGAGGCAGAGAGACTGAAAAGGGACTGGCCAGGGAGATGACAGGGACCCAGGAGTCTGAGCAAAGACACAGTGAAGAAGGCAGAGCCCCATGCTGCCAGCTGCCATGGCCTCAGTGGGAAGGATGCTAGCTGGGTCTGGTGTCATGAGGCCGGCAGTGCAGAGGTAGGCCCTGGAGCTTGGCTGCAGAAGCTGGAGGCTGGATGAGCCCTGAGGACTACCCCAGGAGCCTTCTGAGGGGTTCAGTGGGAGTAGGGGACTTACCGAGTGCTCCATAGCTGTCTCTGAGCAGTGGGGGACATGTATTTTCGTCATCATTATGCTCTTCTAAATTCTTCATAATAAAATGCCTATCCATGGCCCATGCCTGTAATTCTAGCACTTTGGGAGGCTGAGGCGGACGGATTGCTTGAGGTCAGGAGTTTGAGACCAGACTGGCCAACTTGGGTGAAACCCCGTCTCTACTAAAAATACAAAAACTAACTGGCCGTGGTGACTCCATAGGTTGAGGCAGGAGAATTGCTTGGACCAGGAGGTGGGAGGTTGCAGTGAGTGGAGATTACTCCACTGTACTCCAGCCTGGGTGGCGGACTCTGTCCCAAGAAAACAAACAAAACCCACTATCTTTTGTAATTAAAAAAAGAAAAGATTTTTTTTTTACAATTTTATTGAGGTATAATTGAAGTGTCATAAACTGCGCATAAGGAGTGCGTGATGAGTTTTGACATCTGTGTATACTTTGAAGCCATCGACACAATTAGATAACAAGCATTTCCATCATCCTCAATCCATATTATGTTTTTAAATCTCAAAACTAAAATAGTACAGAGAAGTAGGGTTTTTGGTGATGTCCCCCAATTTTCCTCATTCCCTGAGAGTGGTTACATGATTCTATTATTTATTCATTTACTTATATATTTTTTGAGATGGGGGTCTCGCTCTGTCACCCACGCTGGAGTGGGTTGTTGCAATCCTAGCTCACTGCAGCCTCCAACTCCTGGGCTCAAGCGATCCTCCTACCTTGGCTTCCTGAAGTGCTGGGATTACAGGCAAAAGCCACCACGCCCAGCCAGAAGTAATTTTAAAATCAAAACAAAACACACACACACCTTCACACACCCTCCGCAGCAGCCCAAGTAGTTCCTAGATCCTAAGCAAAAGTTCCAGCACGCCCCTCCCGGAGGTCACCCTTTTTCCCTTCACTGGAAGGACAGGCTGGGACCCAACAGCTCCCTCTGCTGGAGAGAATGCAGAATTTCTGATGTCTCAAAGCTGTGGCAATGGAAAGAATGCAAGTGTCACTCAACAGATGAAAGAATAGAGGCCGGCATGGTGGCTCACACCTGTAATCCCAGCACTTTGGGAGGCTGAGGCAGCTGGATTATTTGAGGTCAGGAGTTTGAGAGCAGCCTGACCAACATGGTGAAACCCTGTCTCTACAAAAAAATACAAAAAAAATTAGCCTGATGTGGTGGTGCATGCGTGTAGTCCCAGCTACTCAGGAGGCTGAGGCAGGAGAATCACTTGAACCTAGGAGGCGGAGGTTGCAGTGAGCTGAGATTGCACCACTGCACTCCAGCCTGGATGACAGCATGAGACTCCATCTCAAAAAAAAAAAAAAAAGGAGAAGTTTGAGAGCAGTCTGGGCAACATAGTGAGACCCCCATCTCTAAAAAAATAAAATAAAAATAAAAAATTACCTGGCCATTGTGGCATGTGTCTGTAGTCCCAGCTACTCTGGAGGCTGAGGTGGGAGGATTGATTGAGGCTGAGAGAAAGTGCAACAGGTTAAAACTCCTGTGCTGATCAGTAGTGGGATTGTGCCTGTGTATAGCCACTGCATGCCAGCCTGGGCAACATAGCCAGACCCCATCTCTGAGGGGGAAATATATATGTATATATATGAAATTCTAACCCTCAATGTGCCTAGGAGGTGATTAAGTCTTGGGTGGAGCCCTCGTGAATGGATTAGTGGCCTTATAAAAGGATCCCTGAAGAGCCCTCTCAAATTCTTTTTGCTATGTGAGGATACAGTGAAAATTCTACAGTTTGTGACCTAGAAGCCCTCATCAGAACCCAACCATGCTGGTACCTTATCTTGAACATCCAGCCTCCGGGACTGTTGTGTGTAAAATTTTTCTTTCTGGTGCCACAAAGAAAAATTAGTTATGGGACAAAGGATCTCTCAGCAAAGCAATTCTTTTTACTTCTGGCAGAAAGGGTACCCCCATTAGCAATCTTGCCACAAGAGTACAACGAACTAAAGAAAGCAGACATATTTATTTCTTACATGTTTGGGGTTGTCCTTACTTCTGTGTCTGATCTCCATTGGCTGGAACCAGACCTCACAATCTAAACTAAAACCCGATTGGCTAATAACTTGAAACTTTTCTGAACAGGTAAAAGCAATAGCAAAAAAAAGGAAGTCTGAATAAGGAAGGGACATAGGCTGCGAGCTGGGACATGCCTGTGAGCATGTCCAGCACAGATGTCTTGGTTAAAGTACAAGGACATAGAATGTACTACATGCCTGCAAGGACAAGGACGTAGAATGTACTACATGCCTGCAAGGATGTCTAACAGCTACATAGGATAGGGCTTCTAGCAAAAAGCAAGAAGGCTTTTGAAGAAAGTGTTTAAAACAAACTATTATTTCTTTCTTTCTTTTCTTTTCTTTTTCTTTTCCATTTTTTTTTTTTTTTTTTTTTTTTTTGGAGATGGAGTCTTGCTCTGTCACCAGGCTGGAGTGCAATGGCATGATCTTGGCTCACTGCAACCTTCACCTCCCTGGTTCAAGCAACTCCCCTGCCTCAGCCTCCCAGGTAGCTGGGATTACAGGTGCATGCCACCACATCCAGCTAATTTTTTTGTATTTTTAGTAGAGATGGGGTTTCACCATGTTGGCCAGACTGGTCTTGAACTCCCAACATCAGATGATCTGCCCGCCTTGGCCTCCCAAAGTGCTGGGATTACAGGCATAAGCCATTGTACCTGGCCACAGACTATTATGTCTAACACTTACAAATTTTTCTTAGACAAGAAAGGAGACTTTGAAAAGGAACTTTTCTGCTTCCCACAGGAAATGTGAGAAATACATTTCTGTTGGTTTGAGAACCACCTAGATGATGGCAGACCACACTAAGACAATGTACTTGTTTGAGTCTATTTTTAGTTCTTTGGAGGATATACCTAGGGATGAAATTTCCGGGTCATGTCATGTAGCAATTCTGTGTTTCACTTTTTGGGGAACTGCACAGGTGCCTTTTTTTTATTTTCGCTTTTTTTTTTTTTCTTTAAGACAGGGTCTGGCTCAGTCACTCAGCTGGCATTGCAGTGGCACAATCTCAGCTTACTGCAGCCCCAAGCTCCTGGGCCCAAGCGATCCTTCCACTTCAGCCCCCCAAGTAGCTAGGACTACAGGTACACACTACCAGGCCCAGCTAATTTCTATATTTTTTTAGAGATGGAGTTTTGCCATGTTGCCCTGTTCTCAAACTCCTGAGCTCAAGCGATCCGCCCACCTCTGCCTCCAAAAGTGCTGGAATTACAGGTGTGCACCACCGCACCCGGCTAATGTGCCTGTTTCTAATTCACCCAAAGGCCCCATGTGGGTAAGTGCAGTGGCTCTGCCCATGAGGGTCACACAGTCTTCAGGGGTCCAATCCACCCAGCCCTCACCAGGTGCCCAGCCTGGAACTGAGGTCTCTCAGCATGATTTCTTTCCACCTCCCCAGCTATCACCCCAACAAGAGGCAGGGAAAGGGGGTCAGAGAGTGACCCCCCCACCAAGTCACATAGCAATAACTGGGGGCCCAGACTTGAGCCCCACCTCCTGACTCACAATCAGTGCTTTTAACCATTGTACCATCAGGCAAGACATTGTAGATGGCAGGGCTTCCTGCCCTCAGATCTGCCTGAGCCTGACTTAAAAGCCTGGGTGGTCTTTTATTCTTTCTTGCTCCTTTTCCATCCTTTTTCCACCCCCGTTCCCACCCACTTGGGAGGCTGGAGGCCAGAGCAGGGCTCCCTTCAAGCGGGATGTTGCCATGTGACCACCATCCATCATCTATCATCCATCATCTGTCATCTGTCAGCCCTAGGGGGCGTGGGGCAAGATCAGAAGACTGGGTAATCAATACAGCTGTCCTCTATCCCTGCCCCCAGCCAGAGTGGGGAGCAAAGATCTGAGGGCCATCTTTGGTCTGGGGGTCTGTGTGTGTGTGTGTCCGATAAGAAATGAACCCTTGTGGAACCACTGTCACAGGATCCGAGTGACTGGGGCTGTGGGCCTTTCCTTCCAGGCCTGGGCCCCACCTCAGGAACTCCACTGCCTTCTGCAGAATCAATTATTGATGAGGCCCTACAGCCAGAAGAATCCCAGCGGAGTCTCCTGGCCACTGTTGGTAGCCTTCACAGGGGGCAAAAGGGCTGGGACAAGGTGAGCTTGTTCCCGAAGGTAAGGCCAGTGAGTTGGTCCAGGCTGTGGCTTCCAGTGGGCAGAGGCCCAGAGCACCCTCCGGCCAGGGGTGCCAACCACCTGTAGGGGAAGAGGGAGCCCCAGCCTGGTTTGCCTCCCAGACCCCCCACCACATGTCCCAGAAGACAGGGGGTGAGCCCGCTGACAGCCGCCCAAAGACAGGGGATCCCATGCCTGTTCCCTCACCTGCCTGGGGCCCAAGCTCAGACAGTGGCTGGTGGCCCTGAATACTGAGGGGGTGCTTGGATAAGGGGAGGAGGAAGGGTCTGTGCTGCCTGAAAGGAGCGTGTGACAGTCACACATCCCGGCTGCTCATCAGCTTCCTTCAGGGGAAGGCTGACATATGGGAGGTGACATTGGGAGGCCACAGCAGATGGCAGAGGAGCCTGGGAATGGCTGAGAGGGTGTCTCATCTCACACAGTGCCTGAAGTGGCAGGTGTCTGTGCATGTGTGTGTGGTGGGGTGGGGGCGGGTGCCCAGGGTCTGCCCACTCTCCAGGAGCTGCTTCTCCCTCAGGAGAGGAGGGGTGCCTCTCTGTGCTGTGAGTTTCTTCCTCTGAAACCCCCCACATGCCTTCTCTCGTCTCTGCCCTGGGCTCCCTTGGTTGCTGTGTCCCCTCTGTAGTCCCCTCCAGGCCTGGGATTCCCTGGCTACCTGCCAGCATCCCCAGGGGCGCAGGGCTCCAAGAGCTGGAGGGAGCTGCCTCCCGGTCTAGCCCCGCCTGTGTGGTCCCAGGGCTTATGCCCCATGCCAAGCCTGGTGCACCTGTGGAAATGGGGTGGGGTTGGCACCTGCCGCGTGGGCTGTGGGAAGAGTGAATGGGACAATGCAGAGGGTGGGCCAGAAAGGGGACTCCAGGAAAGCTGAATGCATGAACGAGTAAGAATTAGTGCAGCCTGGGCAACACAGTAAGATCCTGTCTCTATGAAATAAAAAAAATTAGCTGGGCAAGCTGTCTCATGCCTGTAGTCCCAACTACTTGGGAGTCTGGGGTGGGAGGATTGCTTGACGACGGGAAGTTGAGGCTGCACTGAGGTATGATCATGCCACTGCACTCCAGACTGGACAACAGTGCGAGACTCCATCTCAAAAAAAAAAATTAGTAAATGAAGCCGGGTGCAGTAGTGTGTGCCTGTAGTCCCAGCTACTCAGGAGGCTGAGACAGGAGGGTTGCTTGAGCCCAGGAGTTTGAGGCCAGCCTGTGCACCACAGTGAGACCCTGGCTCTAAAAAGCAAAAAAAAAAAAAAAAAAAATTTAAATAAAAAAAAGAGTTAATGAATGGGTCCATTTAACCGATCCTCTTCCACTTCAATATTCAGTTACCTAGATTGTAGGTGACCTCAGCTCTCCTGGATTAAGATGCCCTGCATCCCTCCAGTGAGAGAGGTTTGTCTGGGAGTGGTTCCTATCCCATCCCCCAGGCTGAAATGTGAGTTGAATGGATCCTGGTGACCTCCACTCCACTCCACAGGCCTGTGGCAGGGCTGGGAGGAGGGGGAGGCAGGCAGGCACCCAGGGCACAGGGTTGAAGGACGTGAGAGGAAGTGCCCTGCTCTGGTCACTGTGGCGCCTGTGTCACCATGGCTGCTGGGCTAGGAAGGACGGACTCATAGACTCACGTTGTGAGGGCGCAGGGAGCGGCAGTGAAGGGGAAGTCTCAGCTAGGGGACTCTGAGGAGGGCTGAGCTTGGTTGGGGCCATGTGATTAAATTCCAAAGGGTGGCAGTATGCTGGGGCCACCTTACTGAGGGACATTGAGCCCCAGGGGTGAGGGCACCTACAGCAGAATCCTGCTGGGATCAGACTCCAAGTGGGGTTGGGAGCAGAGGCAGGGGAGGACCAGGAGTGTGGAAGAGGAGAAGGTGCTTGGGTGAGTCCCGTCTTTTCAGCTGTCTGCACCTCAGTCTCCTCACCTGTTAGGCAGGGACAGGGTGGGGGTGGTACTGAGCCTACCGCATTGGTGTGAGTAAACAAGCTTCCAGAGCACCCCATTGCACGTGGGACTGGCACAGAGAGCGTGCTCCGTAAATGGGGGCTCTTGCTACTCCCCCATCCACTCCTGGATGACTTCTGCTTTGGGGAACACTGGGTCAGAATTTCCACCAGAAGTGTGTTCGAGTGGGTGGTGGGTAGTGGTGCCTGCTGGGGTCAGGGGTGACCTGCGCTCTGGCCTCTTCCTCTTGGGAGCCAAGGTGTAGAGTTCCAGTTGTTAGCAACATCGTGTGAGGCTGTGCCATGAGACTAGCCGTGCGCTCATTCCGAGGCGTCCTTAGTAGGCTGGTGCTGAGGACGCAGCAGTGAACAAGGCAGGCCACCAAGGCCACCAGGATGGTAAGGGAATTGTAAATCAGGATGCCTCAAAGGAAACCAGGATAGGGATCAAGGGCAATCTGACCCAGCTGGAGAGGCCAAAGCAGGCTTCCCTGAGGAAGCACCTCTACGTTGAGTTCATTGGCAAAGGTCTGGGTAAGGAGCTGTTGTGTAGGGAGAAAGCCCTCACCTTGCCTCAGGACAAAAAAGGAACAGACACTGGGACACAGCCCTTCATCTTCTCACTCTCCCTCTTAGTTCCCTATATTGCCTCCCCCTTATTTGGCCCCCAATGCATCAGACCTCTACTACTTCACACCCTTATGAAGTCCCCTTCCACACTGACTCTGGGCTTTGGACATTTGGCCAAAATGCCCCATTACAGCAAGTGTGATGCAAACAGAGGCTTGATAAGCACTTAAACACTGGGGCTTATTTCTGGAAACACTTTCTTAGAAACCAGCCACCATGCTGTGAGGAAGCACAAGCTGCCATATGGCAAGGCAAGCACTCAGGCTGAAGCTAGCACCCACTGCCAGGCATATTGTGGACTCTGGGAAAGTCATCCTAGTGGCCCAGCCACCAAGCAGGGAGCAGAGGAATAACTGGTCAAATCATAGACTCATGAGAAATAATAAATACTTGTTGCTTTAAGCAATGAAGTTTTGGAGTGATTTGTTACATAGTAGTAAATGGCGCAAATGTTTTCCTACCCCAAGCCCAATTCTTTCCTGTGCCCAGAGCCTCTCCAGCTGGCATGAGTATCCTTCCCAAGACCTGTGCATCTCTGCCCTGAAACTTTCTGTCGCTGTCTCCCACCAAGCTCTTCCCAAGACCAGAACATATCCTCAGGCCCCTAAACCACCTTCACTGGCTGATGCCTTGTGAGGGTCTCTGGGTCAGACAGGACTTCTGGGTTTGCAACTGAGTGATGAGGCACAACTGTCTCTGGCCTCCAAGGAGAGCCAAGCACCGGATTGTGCCCCAGGCAGGTCTAAGGTTCCTGTGGTGGCATCTTGGGTCAGAGTGCAGTTTGTCTGCTGGGAGCATGTCCTTGTTTGGGCAACCTTCTGTCCTCCCTGCCTTTTTTTTTTTGAGACGGAGTTTCACTCTTATTGCCCAGGCTGGAGTACAATGGTGCAATCTTGGCTCCCTGCAACTTCCGCCTCCCAGGTTTACGCAATTCTCCTGCCTCAGCCTCCCAAGTAGCTGGCATTACAGGCATGAGCCACCATGCCAGCTAATTTTTTTGTGTTTTTAGTAGAGACAGGGTTTATCCATGCTGGTCAGGCTGGTCTCGAACTCCCGACCTCAGGTGATCCGCTGGGATTACAGGTGTGTGCCACCATGTCCGGCCCTCCCTGCCTTCGTTACACATCTACTGAGCACCTACTGTGGGGCCTTCCTCCCGGCAGTGCTAGGGGAGACAGTAGAAGTGATGAGGCCACTGTCCTGGTCCTTGGGCTTCCATAGATGGGTTTGGGAGAAAGCCCAAATGTGACCAGTCACACTCAAGGTATCAGAGCTGCGAGAGCTGTGGGGGTGTCCACAAAGGCCTCCGGGTTTAGGGCTGTCCCAGCTGTTGGGCACAGAAGAGGGGCCTGGCACCTGTGAAGACTACATCGTGACCAGGCAGGAAACTGGGGCACAGAGGCCTGTGGGGGTGGGGTGGGCTGGAAGGTGAGGAGCCTTGAATGCCGGAGTGGGAGCACCCTGGGACCTCACCCTGGGTAGCCAGGAAGTGACAGGAGAGGACCTGCTTCGGGTAAGTGTCTCCAGCAGAAGAGGCAGATGAATGGAAGGATGCACAGACGGACAGAGAGCAGGGAAGGGTCCAGGGAAACAGGGAAAAGAAAAAGGTGTTTCAGCAGCACAGCACATGGATGCGGTCACTGTGGTCACTTGCTCTGCCTTGGCTGCAGGAGGCTGCTTGCCGGGGCCACAGGACCAGACCAATAGAAAGTGCCTCTGCCAGGAAACTTACTGCCCAATGCTGGTAATGAAGGCAGTGTCTTCATGAAATCATCAAAGTGAGGGTATGCAAACCACCTGAAGCAATTCTGACCGAGAAGATGCTGCATCAGCTTGGGGTGGGGGGACAACTTGAGTCCCTTTCATTTCCCTGGTGACTTTAGTCTCTCCTATCCTCCCAGGCCAAATATCGCAGTTGGAGAGGCCATGACTGTGTCAGTCAGGGTGTGCGGGAATCAGTTGGTACATTGCAGGAGGTAATATGAGAATGATTTAATGAAGGACCATTTACAGAGGTGGGGGTGTACATGAGGCAGTGCAGCTCTAGCTCAGAAGCTGGTGACAGCTGGACACCACACCCACCGCCCCCAAACACATCCTGGAAGCCTGAAGGGGCAGGGAAGGGAGCTGTGGAGGATGATAGTCCACCGTGGCCAGGTTCTCCTGTCCTGTGAAGCTTATCCCCAGCGAACCTGGTCTTCCTAAGGCACCCCAGTGCCGTCTGCCTCCAACACAGGCTGCACTTAGCAGACCAGGCTGGGGACCACAGTCCAGAGAAGGGCCTTCTGGAGTATGCAAACCTATAACTACAAGAATGGCCACCGCAGCACCACGGGTAAGAGCTAAAAGCTGGACACAAGCCAGATGGCCCGCGGATGGGAAGGGTCCATCCCCATGAAGGAAAACTGGGTGCTGCTACAGGAAGGAAGCTCCTCACGTGCCAACGGGGAGAGGGCTGAGCACCAGTTCCGGAAGGCAGGCTGCCAGGCAGTGTGTACAGGAGGTCACTCTGGTGAAAACAACAAACCAAGCCACCAACACTGGCTGTGCCGGCAAGGGCGCAGAGTCCGGGAGGAATCCTCCCAACTGTCAGCAGAGCTCACTTCCGGGGTGCAGCCAACTTCAGGGTGGGGGGCTTCCACTTTGTATTTTACGTGCTTTTTACTATCTTTGTTCACACTAAACATACAACCCCTTTAGAAGTCATTTATATAAAAAAGTGCAAAAAATATGTTGAAGGGGGAATGCGCAGAAAAAGATGCCAGTGTTCTTCCCTAAGTGGCATTTGGCAATCGCTGAGTCAAACATTTCTGGGAAGCTGTAGTGTGGCAGGCCCTAGGAGAACCTGATCAGAAGGCTGCCCGCAAGGCGCTTACCATCTATGGGAGGCAACAGCACAAGGTGGGTGGGATGAGTGGGCATAGCCAGGCGACAGGAGCGTGGGCGGTGGGGCTGGTTCATAGCCATGAGGAGACCCTGTGGACAAGCCTACTGGGCAGAGAGGCTGGGAAGGTTGGGTGTTCTGCCTGCTCTGCGTGTGCAGGACGAGGTTGTGTTGGAGATAGAAACATGCTCAACTTGGCAGGGCCTCTGAAGGCCTCCAACGATGCACGGCCACCATTACAAAGGACCTAAGAGCCGTGGAGGCCAATGAGAGAGGGATGGCAAGGCAGCAGTGGGCACAGGCCCAGCATGAGTGCCAGAGTAGGGCAGTGCCACGCTCAGGGGCTGCAGAGTGAGTTACCCTGGGGCAGCTGTGCAGCCTTCCTCCAGTAGCACACAGGTAAATGCGTTGTCCAGGTGGGCCAGAAAGGCCTGGGTGGCTTGTTCTGCACATCCTGGCCCATTGACCAGGAGGGCAGGACCTAGGGATCTCAGAGATGACCCTTCCGCCACAGTGGTCTAAGAGACCTTTTGTCCATTGTCCTCCAGAGGTGCTGGTCTGCCCAGGAATCTTGAGCATCCGGGGCAGAAGGACAGTGAGGTCTGAAGCTCTGAGACCCAGAACCGTTAAGTCCTGCTGACAACAGGAAACTCTCAGACAGGATGGCAGGTGGCCTCTCCCTCAGGTGCTGACTTTGACAAATCCAGGTTGCCTGGAACACTGTGATGAGAAGGACCCTGAGGACACATCTGAGATCGCTGGGCAACAGTGCCAGGCTTGACTGCTGATCTGGGCCATGGCCGAGGGGTATAGACCAGGGCAGGAGTTTGCAGTTCTGAGGCCTCTTGAGGCCAAAGGTGACTGACTGTCTGATGACCCTGGAAGTAGACTGGCCTTTCGGGGATCACCACAGTGCCTGCACTGGCCCGGTGGTGTGGGGCTCCCAGGCAGTCAGTTAGGGGCCTTTTCTAGCTCCCAGCCTGCAACAGAGAAGTGATTATGCCCTGGGGCTGAGCGCAGTGGGTGGGTGCAGGGACTGGAACCCAGGCCTACAGCTTGAGGGCAGACATGCCGCAGAGCTCGGGCTCCAGTCTCTGCTCCACGGTCACAGAAGTTCCCATCTGTGTGCGTGCAGGGAGCGGAGGCCTTGATGCAGGTCCCAGCTAGCAGCAACCCAGGCCAGAGGGCCTCTTGATCTCCTGGGTCTCAGGTGGACTCCCTTCCATTCCTGTAAGGAGGGGAGAAGTAATTTAGCATTAACCAAGAATTCTGTAGCTGACACTGGGCAGGGGATGCCGGCCCTGAGAGTCAGGGCTGTGAGCAGAAGCTCCTGGCCTGTTGTTCAAGCCCTGAATGACTTGGCCTAGGACAAGACACTGAGGGGCATTCCAGGCACTGGGACAGAGTGGGCAAAGGTGCAGACTGGGAGAGCCATGGCCAGGACACATCTGCAGAGGCTGGGATGCCCAGCCTGGGCCATGAGGTCCATGGGTCAGGAGAAGAGGGAGGGCCAGAGAGGGTGTCTGACCTGGCAGGTGGGATCAGGGAGGATACAGGACTGAGGCTGCAGTGACACCCTGAGAGGAGGGTCAAAGGACAGCAGAGGGCCACAAGTTCAGGAAATGGCAGGGTCTCGGGTGACAGGGGGATGGTATATGTGGATTCTAGGCCTCCAGCCTACTCCCCAGCCCAACCCAGCCACACCTATACGCACGGATTAGGTCTCCGTCGCCGACTTGGAGCCGGGCACTGCTCTGCCTCTCCAGGTCCTGCAGCACCGACTGCTCAAATGCCAGGGCGGCTACGCGGCTGAAGAAGGCCTTCACGTTCTCGCCTGTGGGCCCACAAGACAGCCGGGACTCATCAGTGTTTCTCCTTGACCCTCAATGCATCTGGGTATGAAAGCCAGACCAGCCCACCCTCAGGCTGGCACGTGGCCCTTTCTAGAGCACCCTGACAGTAACAGTAACCACAGGAGGGCACAGCCCTACCCACTCACACAGGCAGCACAATGCCAGGGGCAGGGTCCACAGGCCTGGCCTCCCACCCAGCTCCAGCCTCCCCACTCCCACCCGGCTCCTGCCACCCCACTCCCACCCGCTGCCTGCTCGGGCCCCTCCTACCTGCTGCCTCCTCGGGCCACTCCCTCAAACTTCTGAGCCTTTGCTTCCCAGCGTCTCCTCTTCCAATCAGTTGCTACTACGGCCCAGGTGCTGGGACACGTGGGGCCCAGGACAGATGTGTGCCTGCCCTCCTGTCACTTTCCGTACCTGCCCAGTGGGGCTGTGAGGACTGATTTGCTGTCAGCCCCCACATGGAGCCTTTATGCATCCTCCTCCAGGCAGAGGTGGCTGCCCATCAGGGAGCAGGCCGGTTTCCAGCCCCTTAACACGCACACTGCCCTTGTGCAGCTAGCAACCTGCACAGCTGCCTAGGGCAGTCCTGCATGGCTCACACTGAGCTGTCGGCAAACTCACTATTGCTCTTATAAAGGAGGGAGGGTTCTCACAGAGCAGCTCTCACCGTCGGGATGGAGCAGCGGAGGGCACCGTGGCACCGACCCTCAGTGCTCACCCAGTCTCCCACTAGATATCTGCGGTCTCCTGTTACACAGGGCAAGGACTACTGGGCCCAATTCCGAAGTCCCCAGAGCCTTGTGGGCCTACTGTGTGCCAGGCCGTGGGCATGACTTCATTTCATCCTTCAACAACCTGTGTTTTCCATCTGTTCTTTATGTCTTTGGATTTTCTGTTTTCCTCAGTAAATACACAGGGATTTTGTAATTTAAGACTTTTTTTCCACAAAAAAAAAGAAATAGAAGGCATCACCTGCTTCCCAGATGGGAGATGGAGGCTCAAAGAGGCTGGGCATCTGGCTCGGAGCTGGGAGCCCAGTATGGCCAGGGGTAGACCTGGCAGGCAGTGGGTCCAGTGAGAGCTGGGGTCTGCGAGCCACAGTGATACTGGGAAGGGGTGGGAGCCCCTGTCACTGGGCCCTTCTTTATGCCAGGTGATGCCACAGGCCTGGCACCTCAGGGCCGGGGGCAGGACAGTGCAATGGTTACAGGTGAGGGTGTGTTTGGATCCTGGCCCTGCCACCCAGTGACCCTGGAAGTGACTTCGCAGGGAGGAAATGAGTGGTTATGGGCTTGCCTTGGAGAACAGGCCAGCACGGCATGACACAGGGTTGGGGTCGCTATTCCCCCATCAGTGGCACAGGCCTCCCAGCCTCCTTCTAGAGATGAGGCAGCTCCTCATAGGCAGCATAAGGTGCTGCCAGGCTCCAGCACAGCCGGGCTGCGATGCCAGTGTGTGCCAGGGCCACAGAAGGAACAGACGGCTGCAGAGGGAAAAGCTGCATGGCAGGCCCCACGAGACTGGCCCAAGAGCAGGGCTCTGCCCCGCCACAGCGACAGGGCCGGCCCCACTCACCCGTCTTGGCTGACACCGACCAGTACTCGGCCTGCATCTCCTTGGCCAGGTGCACGGCCTCGGCTTCGGCCTGCTGGCACGCGGCCCCTGACTGGGAGAAACAGCCCTCGTTGACCCAGCGTCCGGGCTCGCCTGCGGGGAGGCCCCGGGGGATAGGCAGCTGCCTGCTTCCCACTGTGCCGCCTCCCTCCCTCCCCACGGCTCCTCCAATGAGGGCTGAAAGGGGAGGTATTTTCCCGAGGGCCACCCAGACCTCCAGGGCCACTCTGCTCACCAGAAGGTCCTTCTTGGTTCCCACGAGGAAGATGAAGCAAGAGCCTGCCTCGTTCTCCCTCAGGGCATCTTCCAGCCACTGCCTGGAGTGCAAGGGACAGAGGCTGAGAGACTCACCCATCCTCCCGCCCCACACAGGGGGCAGAGGGCACACCTGGGACCTCCCCAGGGCTGGGGTGCTGGGCTGGGAGGGGCAAGGAGGGCGTCCTGGCCCACACTGGCTAAGCAGGACGCTGCACCTCCAGCGGGAAGGGCCTTGGCTGCACCGGAAGTGGTGGGAGTCCAGAGTGCTGGCTGGCGGTGGGGAAGACCCTCCTGGCCCTGCCTCTGGCCTCTCCCGGTGAGACCTTGGGTGAGCCCTGCGTGTTTATCAACTAGAACCATCACCCCCCTCCCCTGAGGGGTTTGGAAGATGCTGGGTGTGAGTGCCCCAGAGCAAGGTAAGGCGAGAGGGCTTTGTTCCCGTAGCCCGCGGATTCCCGGCAGAAGTAGCATGGCCTCCTGAATGGGTCACATCGCCAATCCTCTCTTCTCAAGACTGCGAGTGCCAAATTCGTGTCCCTCAAAGACTGGCTATACAATCTTCAGGGTCAGAGCAAAGTGAACACGTGGGGCCCCTCCTTCAAAAAGTATGAGGACTTGCAAGACGGTAACAGCAGAGTATTACAGCAGGCTGGGGCCCCGCTGAGCACGTGCCTGGGGGCGGCTGTGCTGGGCTCACACTCACGAGCTGGCTCCTCCAGAAGAAACGGGGGCAAATCTCGAGGGATAAACGCAGCTGAACAGTAAGTGGCCTGTGGGCAGCTGGTTCTGACAAGGGACCCGGCCACTCACACCCACCATGGGGTCGGGGCCTGCTGGCTGGGGTTTGGGAGTGCTTCCAGGGAGCTTCCTGAGCCCAGGGAGACTGCAGGGGCCACAGAGCCCAGACTTGCCTTGTGTGCTCCAGGGTCTGCACGTCAGTGAGGTCAAAGGCCGTGATGATCACTGGACACCCGGAAAAAGCCAACAGCCAATCAGTGCCAGGCGAGGCGAGCAAGGGGACTCCCCAGGAAGCACCCGAGGAACTGCCAAGGCAGCCCCCCCAGGCACTCAGCACCAGAACCTCCTACAATGAAGGCTGAGGAGGAGACACCCCATGGCTGTCCCGCACCGGGACCCTCCAGCCTGCATCCGGCAGCCCAGCCTCAGGGTGGGATACAGGGAGGCAGGGCGAGGTGGGCGTGCAGCGAGCGCATGGGCTTTGGCGTCAGACACTCTCTGCCACTTACAGCTAAGGGAGCTCAGGTGAGGGCCTTAACTGCTGAGAGCCTCAGTTTCCCCAGCTGTAAAATGGTAAGGACGCGACCTCTAGCTCTCAGGGTTGCTGTGAGGATTAAACAAGAGCAGCTGTTTTAAAAAGCTGTGTCCAGGGCCAGACACAGGGCCAACTTTCCGCCAACGGCAGCTACGGCAGTGATGGTTAGCAACAACCCGCTTTAGGGAAACAATTCCGGGGAGCCAGGTGGGCAGAAACTGGGAGATGCAGCCCCTGCCCTCAGCTCCTCTCATCACTGGCCGCACCCTGGTCCTGTTGGGGTCCTGAGGAGAGCCCCATGTGGAGGACATTCCAGGCAAATGCTCTCTACTGCCCCCCAGGGGTGTGACCAGGGCTGGACAGGGGCTTCCTCTGCCCCTTGGCTGAAGGCTAGAGACCGGTGCCCCTCCTAAGGCAGATGGGAAGAGAAAGGAAGGGAGAAACTGAGGAAAGGGATGGTAGCAGCCAGGCTGCTGTGTGCAGAGGTGGGCCAGGCACCTCGGACCCCTTATCCCCAGGGGAGAAGCATCCCCTCAAGAAGAGAGGCCCAAAGAGGTGAAGGGTGCAGGAGGCCATGCAGCCAGGGCAGAGCTGGAGCCTTAACCCACGGCTGATGGCTGCATGGTTTCTTTCCTATTTTTGCTTCTTTTAAGTCTTTTTATTTTTTTGAGGCACAGTCTCATTCTGTTGCCCAGGCTGGAGTGCTGTGGCACGATCTTGGCTCACTGCAACCTCCGCCTCCCGGGTTCAAGCGCTTCTCCTGCCTCAGCCTCCCGAGTAGCTGGGACTGCAGGCATGTGCCACCACGCCCAGCTACTTTTTTCTATTTTTTAGTAGAGACAGGGTTTCACCGTATTAGCCAGGATGGTCTTGAACTCCTGACCTCGTGATCCGCCCGCCTCGGCCTCCCAAAGTCTGGGATTACAGGCGTGAGCCACCGTGCCCAGCCATAAAGTGCCTTATAATTAGAGTCTGGTTTTGGATACTTTTGAGGTTCTGTTACATCTCCCACTGAAATCCATTTCTGTCTTCTTCCTGGGAGGGTGGGATAGGAGCTTACGCTGCTGCCCCCTGCTGACCGTGAGCCCTGCCCAGCACCACCAGGCTGCTGGTGGCCATGGAAGTGGTGGGCACCCAGCCCTGCTGGCCCCCACCTGGGACCTGCCAGTCCTCCCGTGGTCCCCCTGTCACTCCTCCTCCCTGGCCCAGCCCCCTCCCACCTTCCCCTGGCGTCCAATGCTGCCCTCTTCTCTGGGCCTCTGGAAAAGCACTTTCATCTCTGAGCATCTTTATGCTTAAAGCCGGCACCAACCCTACAGGGTCCTTAAAGGGTGTGATCACCAAAGCCAGCCCGGGCCTGGACATGAAGGCAGCTTCCCTGTTCCCAAGCCGTGGCCTGCATGTTTTCTCAGTGGGTCTTAGAGGACAGAAAACTGGTGCCTGTGCAGAGAACCTGGGATTCCCGCTGTGGAGCCTGGCGGGACCCCCCCCACTGCTCGCCGTTGAGGGCCTGATGTGGCATGTCGCTTACCCTGGGCACCCCGGTAGTAGGCAGATGCGATGCACTTGAACTTCTCCTGCCCAGCTGTGTCCCAGCTGTGAGGTGGGTGAGAAAGGAAGGGAAACGGTGTCAGGTTATACAGTCGCAGTGTCTAAAGCCAACGGGCTGTGGGACCACGGGTGGGAGACCCTGAGGGCCTGTGCCAGCTGCATGGGCTTCAGGAAGTGCCTGTGGTGAGCCAGCTGTCCCTACCCCCAGCTCCTTACGATCCCTTCCTAGGGTGCACCCGGTGGACTTCTCCTGTCCCTAGTGGAGGGGGTGTGGCATTAGTTGTTTGGCTGCCTGGATGGTTGGAGTTGCAGCTCACTCCCTTCTGACTGAGACATTAAAAAGAAACATGTGGTCCAAGGCATGACTTGCTCTGAAGACGCAGCAGTCCACTTGTAGAGGAGGCTCTGTGAACGGCACTGGGGTGCCAGGCTGGGCCTCAGCAGTGGCTCTGCCACTTGCTTGGGTGATGGGTGTGACTGGGGCATTGCTTCACCTTCCACACTGCAGGTCCCAAAGTAGGGGTTGGGGATACCTAACAGGGGTAGCAACAGGTGGGTCTGAGCAGTTAGCTCCAGCTCTCTGGAGCACAGTAGTGAGAATAACTTAGAAGCTAAGCCCTGGCCGCATGGAAAAGAGTACAGCAATCAATTAATGATGTCTGTCATGGGCACAGTCTAGAAGAGGGGAAAGAGCACCTACTGAGATCTCTGAGATCTACCTGCCCTGGTTTAGAACAAGGCAGGTAGTCAATATGCAGGGCTGAGTCTGAGAATCCTTCCTCAATCCATTGCTTTTTAAGGTCAACAGATCAAAATTGAACTTTTCTCAGTAAACTGCAAGTAGACGAGTCACAGACAAGACATCAATGGTCTGAATTTTTTTCAAGTCATCCAGCATAAGGCATGACACAGAAGGTTTGGGCTTCATTCTTTCATTAATTCATTCATACGTTCTTTCATTTCTAAAGAAGACTCTGGGGGAGGAGCTGGTGGTGGTGGCCTGGAGAGAGCTCATGGGGAGGCTGGCAAAAGCCTCAGTGTAAGACAGTGAGAGGCTGAGCTAGGACAGTGTCTCTGTTTCGTCCTGGGCCCTCTAATGAGATATGGCCTGTGGTCACACAGGGTGAGCCCAGCCCCCAGCCAGTTTTTCCCAGCTCCACCTGGGCTGCCCCCACCAGCCCTTTGCTCCTCTCAGTCTCTGGATCCCTCAGTCCTGCAGCCCTGCGTTCTCCCAGCCTCCTTTGCTCTGGACTGACCTGTACTTTCCCTTGGGCAAGATTTGCTATCCTCTGTCTCCAGGGCTGCACTGGGGCTGTGGAAGTCCTAAGAGAAGGGGACACCGTCTTGACAGAGTTAGGAGCTGACATCCACAGGAGCTGAAGGCTCAATCCAGGCAGGGCATGGAGAATTGAGAAATAAACTCAGGAAGGGGCCTGGTGAATGCCAGCAGGCAAGTGGAGGTGGCGGGCAGGGCCAGCCATGTAGGGGAGCACAGAAGGGTCTCACAGGAGAGTAGGGGTGGGGCCTGAGCCCAGGCAGGCCTGCAGCATTCTCCAGGTGCCAGGGCAGAGGGAAGGCCAGGTGCAGAGAAAGCTGCCCAGGTTGGGTGGGAGAGGGTAAGCTCTGGGCTACTCAGAGAGAAAGCAGAGGGAAGGGTTGAGGCCCGTGGGGGCCACCGAGAGTCAGATTGCCAGGGCCTGGCAAGGAAGACAAACAGAAGTGGGCTGGGTGTGGTGGCTCACACCTGTAATCCCAGCACTTTGGGAGGCTGAGGCAGGTGGATCACTTGAGGTCAGGAGTTCAAGACCAGCCTGGCCAACATAGTGAAACCCAATCTCTACTAAAAATACAAAAATTAGCTGAGCATGGTGGCACGTGACTGTAGTCCCAGCTACTTGGGAGGCTGAGGCAGGAGAGTTGCTTGAACCTGGGAGGCAGAGGTTGTAGTGAGCTGAGATTGTGCCACTGCACTCCAGCCTGGTGACAGAGCGAGACTCCATCACAAAAATAAATAAATAAATAAGCTGGATATGGTGGCACACACCTATAGTCCTACTTGGGAGGCTGAGGCAGGAGAATTGCTTGAACCTGGGAAGTGGAGGTTGCAGTGAGTCAAGATCGTGCCACTGCACTCCAGCCTGGGCGAGAGCAAGACTCCGTCTCAAAAAAAAAAAAGATAGAAAAAGGATAGCAGTGTAAGGAAAGTGAGGCAGAGGAGAGGGAGTGAAGGCAGCAGTGTGAGGAGGAAGACAAGCGCCTCAGACCTGAGGAAGGATGTGGGTGCTGCCGACTCCATCCCCGCCCTCCTTGCCCTAGCCTGGTATGCAGGGACTGATTTGGCCCCATTTTACAGGTGGAAACAGAGGCTCAGAGCTCAGAGTGACCTGCTGGAGGCCCCCCTGCTGGCCTGGTGAGAGGGATCATAGGAGGCGCAGGTCAGGGAGGGACTGGAGCCAGGGCCTCAGGAAGAAGAGCAGGGTAGGGAGCGGGGAGGTCAGGGGCAGGTGGGCAGGTCAGAGTCAATGATCAAAATGAGACAACTTTGGGACTGAGGGAGCATCTGGGGGCTCTGGGAGATGGGAAGCTGAGTGTCACACAACAGCCCCAGGCCCTGCTTGTCTAGACGAGCCCTCGTTGGCATGGGCACAGTAAAGGAGCTCCCCAAATCCTTTCTCAGGTGCCCCTAGGAAGCCTCCCGAAAGCCATGGGGGAACCAGCGACTTACATCTGGAGGCTGTAGGGAATCCCAGCGATCTCAAAGCGCTCAATTTCAAAGTCCACCCCAATGGTGGCCTTGTAGTCTCGGTCAAAAACATTCTTGCAAAACCTGTGCGAGACGAAGAAGTCGTTACGGGGGTGTACTCACAGAAATGTGCCCGGAAGCTTCCCTTGCGACAGTGAGGCTTTAGGCAAATAAGGTCCACTTCCCAGCAGGAAGTGATGGTCCACGCAGGCCACGGGAGGACAGGGCAGCCAGCAAGGACGGTGCGGGGAATGGAGGCTGCAGGGCCCAGAGGGCATGCTGCAAGTTAGAAACGGAGCAAAACTCAGAAGCCGTTTGCAGGGAGGGCAGTGGAGGGGAGAGCCTGTGGCCCCAGGGGGACATTCTGACAAGCGCTAGGCTCCTGGGATGCCATGCTGTCTGCCCAGCCCTGCCATTTCCCCGATTTCTTGCACCACCTCCCATCTGGCTCCCAGCAGTTTCTGGAAGCCACACGATTTCCACTGTGTTGATATTATCTGGGCCACCCAGGCAAAGTTGTGACAACCTGGTGCTGGGGGAGGCAGCCGACAGGGCAAGGGAAGCCTTGTACCTGTGGATGAGGCTGGTCTTCCCCACGTAGAGATCGCCAACCACCACCACCTTGGAGAGGTTGAGCCTGTGGGAAATATGGCTGTGTTGCCGTCGGGCATGGCTTCCAGCCTGTCTTCAGACACTCACAGCCACTTCCTCCCCGAGCTCTCTGCTGGGGAGACACCCCTCACTGGACACAGATGGGCCACCTTGCTGAGACACTGTGGTCCCCCTCCCCAGTCCTCAGAGGGGAGATGGGAGAGGCTGGGGACTCTGCTGCCCCTAGAGCTGCACCCCTCACCATATTTGGCCAAAGTCCCCATCCTGAGAATTAGGAACAGGCATGACAAGAGGTTGAGTCACAGGTGAAGGGGGCAGCAGTAAGAGCCCAGGGTGTGGCTGTGGTAGCCAACCAACAGCCGCAGGCATGTCTACGCTGCTGGTGCAGACACAGGGTCCACGTGCAGGGAGACCCCGGCACAAGGCACGGGCAGCCCCCTCACCCTCCTATGCACCCCTGGGGCTATGTGCCTGTGTGGACTCTGGCTCCTTGCAAGCAGGCACTCCCTGACCATGATGCCACCGTGCCCTGCTCACTTAGAGGTATCTGTAAGGGTCAGACAGGCCAAGGGGCACACCCTGAATGGAGCTCAGGCTCTATATATCTGGGCTGTGTCTTCAGGGGAACTGGCTCTGAGGCTCTTGGGCTCTCTGGGGGTCACTGCTCCCCAAGAGCAGCCACCACTCTCCCCCTCTGTGTGTGTCCTACACTGTGTATAGAGGCATTTCTGGGACTGTTTATTATTTTTTTAGAGACAGAGTCTCGATGTGTTGTCCAGGCTGGTCTCAAACTCCTGGGCTGTAGTGATCCTCCTACCTCAGCTTCCTGAGTAATTGTGACTACAGGTGCCATTGCACCCAGTTTCCTGGGACCGTTGACAACACTTTAAGAGTTTTTGCAGCTCATCCCAAAGGAGCCAAACGGTCACAGCAACCAACCAACCTGGGTAAATATCTGACAGGCCCTTCCTCTGCCTACAGACAGCAAGAGCGCACTGTTGTGTCACCTGGTGACCTGGGCTACAGGTCACCTCACTAGGTCTGCGAGAGCAGGGACTGTGTCTACCCCGCTCCCACAGGGCCCTCTCTTTCTGACTCAATTTCTCCCATGAATGAGTAAAGAGAGAGATATATATATATATATATATATATATTTTTTTTTTTTGAGATGGAGTTTTGCTCTGTCACCCAGGCTGGAGTGCAATGTCATGATCTCAGCTCACTGCAACCTCCACCTCCCGGGTTCAAGCGATTCTCCTGTCTCAGCCTCCTGAGTAGCTGGGATTACAGGCATGTGCCACCACGCCTGGCTAATTTTGCATTTTTAGTAGAGACGGTATTTCTCCATGTCCGTCATGCTGGTCTCAAACTCCTGACCTCAGGTGATCCGCCCACCTCAGCCTCACAAAGTGCTGGGATTACAGGCGTGAGCCACTGCGCCTGGTGAGTAAAGGTCTTACAGCAGGTACCCTCTGATCCTCAGTTTCCCCACTTCCAGTGCTGCTGTCAGGGGTCAGGGAGATCATCTGTGTGAAGTACCTGATATGACACCAGCATTCCCTAACAGATGCCATTACTCTCATCCCACCACCATGGCCACCTCGGCCACTCTGATCTGAGCTCTGCCTCACTCACTCGGTGCAGCTTGGGGACCTCTAGCTGCACTCTCCGGCAGCCTCATTACACCTGTGTGACCCCTGTGAGCTCAGCCAACTCCCTGAGCAGACTATGAGCTCCCGAGGGTAAGGGGCAAAAGCAGGCCCCTGTAGGTGTTTGTGGAAAGAAAGAATGACTATTTCACAATCCCTGTGCTGGTGGCAGCAGGTGCTGCCGTGGCAGGAACAGGAGACACAGCCCTTACCCCCTTGGGTAGTCTAGTGAGGAATGCAGCCTGCAATTCTGTGAGATAAGTTCTTGGGGCACAAGAGCACCCAGGAGGGGTACCCTACCCGGCCCAGGCTTGGGGGCAAGGGTAGTGGGGGGTCAGAGAAGGCTCCCAGAGGACTTGACGCTTACACTGAGATGAGAAGGGGAAGGGGAAGTGAGGGAATTAGGAAAGACATTCCAGACAGAGGAAAAGGACCTGTGCTGAGACCTCAGGCCGAAAAGTCACCCGCGTGACTTAGAAGAGGGAAAGTGGTTCCATATGGCGGAGGTATGTTAACTGAAGCCAGATGAAAACCCCAGCCATCTTCAGGCCTGTGCAGGGCTGCACGAGCCCCATCTGTGTGTGCTTCATTTGTTCATTCTTTCACACGTGCATTCATGCACTTATTCCTTCCTGCCACCTGCTCCCCCATCCCACGCCCTGCAGGCTCACCCGACAGTCCCCGTGTTCCTGCGTTGGCAGGCAGCGCTGACCTGCCCGTGGAAGTGCTCCCTGAGCTGCAAACAGGCTTCTGGTGTGTACCACTGCAAAGAGACAGACAGACAGACAGACAGACAGACAGACACATCATCCTGCAAAGCTATGGCTCCATCCCCATAGCCAAGCAGTGAGGGGTGAGGATCTTCCCAGACTTCCCTCTTTAGGCCTCACAGCTGGCAGCCTCATTAGCATTCCCTGACCCCTCAGTCATGCGTATCCTCTATTTCCTCAGCCTTGAGGCTCTGGGGTCTTGTGAGTTCAGAGGGGCGAGCCCAGGCAGGGACCTGGAGATCTGGGTCTCACCTGGGGCGGCGGTTCCCTTGCTGCATGCATGTGACAGGCCTCTGCCTGCTCTGGGCCTCAACCCTCTCAGGGCGAAACAAGGGGT
Source organism: Cacajao melanocephalus (assembly GCA_963573385.1). Lineage (NCBI taxonomy): Eukaryota > Metazoa > Chordata > Mammalia > Primates > Pitheciidae > Cacajao > Cacajao melanocephalus. The sequence goes on from CAUYLG010064636.1 coordinate 185,398, forward strand.
GAGCAGTGAGCAGAGGCTTTTGGTGCCAAGATCCTCCAAGATCCAATTAGCTAGGTGCAGCAGTGCATGCCTGTGGTCCTAGCTACGCAGGAGGCCGAGGTGGGAGGATTGCTTCAACTCAGGAGTTAGAGGCTGCAGTGAGCTATGATCATGCCACTGCACTCCAGCTTGGGTGAGAGAGCAAGACCCTGTCTCTAATCCATACCTTCTACGAATCTCTGATGACATTTTGTTTTAAAAACATGCATACACGTGCCTGGAAAATGTCCTAGAAGGCGCTTTCTGTCGCCTACATTTCTCGGAAGGCAGACTGGAGCAAACTGCACACACCCCACCCACCCTCACCTGCTGTGTAACTGGAAAAAAATGAGATCAAACAAACTAAAGAGGACCATTATTTTTTGCCATTGGATTGGCCAGGTGAAATACAGAATGTGGCAAGGATGTGGGGATCAGGACACTGTTGAGGGCGTTGGTGTCATCTGTGTATGGCAATGGTCTCACCCCCCGGCCCCCACCCCTGCACAGCCACAGCCACCTGCTCTGTCCCTCTGGACACTGCTCGGATCCACAGCTTCCCTCCCCCAGCCGCAGTGTCTCGGGTGTAGATTTAAGCTCCACCCTCTCTGCTCCAGCTGTGATAGAGGCAGCAAGGATGGTGAAAGGAGATTAGCAAAGGGCAAGTTACAGAACCTTATTGAGCTCCAGTTTCCTCAAACGTTAAACAGGGATGCTCCTAATAGCACCTTTTCATGTGATCGTTGGAGGAGTAGCTGAAAGACGCAGCGAACAGCTCAGCCTGACCGTCTGCTTTCCTGCAGGAGAGCCGCAGCTACCATGAACAAGCTGGCTGCTCCTTTCTGTCAACTTCCATGACAGCTTTAAGCTGGGGACTGGCCTGGACACAATGGTCACTAGAGGATGACTGGAAGACTGTGGTAATGAAGGCTGCAGGGTAGGAAGTGTGAGCTGATGTCAGAGACAGGGAAACTGAGGCACATGCAGTAGAGGGCAGGACTTGCCTGGCAAACAGTCTGAGGACCCTGCCCAGCCTGACTGAATTTCTCAGGTACGGCCCTGGGGTGCCGGATGAACTTGGCCAGCCTTGAATGTGGCCTTGATCCCTGACTACTACGTGCAGGAGAGGAGAATGTCACCTGTGAAACCAGGACAGATTCCCTTGGCTGCCTCCCTGGGTTAGGGAGCTCTGGAGCCAGACATGGCCAGGTCAAATCCCAGAGGTACCAGGCGCAGCTGTGTGATGTCAGGCAACCCTCCTTAACTCTCTGATCCTCACACCCTCCTCTGGCGATGGGGTTCCTCATCTCATGGTACGTGGACTGTTTTGTGCCGATCACACTTTCCTTCCTTTTGACTCATGAGACACCAGTCCCTATCATCCCTAGTCACCACTGTCAAGCTCTGCAGAGAAAACGATTGCCTGAGCCTCTGTTGAGATGGAAAACCCATGGGGCATTGTCCATGGGTCTGACACACAAAGGCTTTCTCTATGGGTGTGCAAAGAACGGACTTAGGGAGGAAGGTAAAGAAGGGGAAGGAGGAATGGCCACATACTCCAAATACCCAGGACCTATAGTCACCTCCCCCTCACCAGCCTGGCCACAGAATCCAAGATGCAAAAGGCCATTGCATGGAGAGGATCTCTCCCTCCATGCCTATCCTAAGCCACACAGAGGCAGCCACTGAGAGTAGGGGCTTATATATCTTTCTAGAAATATTTTCTGCATGTATAAACAAACACAGACATTTCTCCCTCTCCTTGTTTTCACACACATGGGAATGTGCTGCACATACTCTACTGCATGCTGCTCCATGCCCTGCATTTTTCTTTTTTTTTTTTTTTTTAAGACAAAGTTTCACTCTTATTGTCCAGGCTGGAGTGCCATGGCATGATTTCAGCTCACTGCAACCTCCACCTCCCAGGTTCAAGTGACTCTCCTGCCTCAACGTCCCGAGTAGCTGGGATTACAGGCACGCACCACAATGCCTGGCTAAATTTTTGTATTTTTAGTAGAAACAGGGTTTCACCATGTTGCCCAGGCTGGTCTCGAACTCCTGACCTCAGGTGATCTGCCTGCCTCGGCCTCCCAAAGTGCTGGGATGAGAAGCGTGAGCCACTGCACCCGGCCATGCCCTGCATTTTTACTTAACCTTTAACTTTGACTCTCATTGCATGTCAGCCCCTGAAGAGGTTGCCTCATTCTTCCTCACGTCTGTGCCAGGAAATAGCATTACTTGTTTAACCGGTCTCCTCTCTGAGGATATTTACATCGTATTGGACCTTCTATTCTTACAAACTGCTGCGACGCCTATCCTTGTGCACAATGTAAACCCAGGCCAGAACATCTGCCAAGTAAATTCCTAGAAATGGAATGGCAAGGCCACTTGTGGTGGCTCACACCTATAATCCCGGTGCTTTTAGAGGCCTGGGTGGGAGGATTGCTTGAGGCCACGGGTTCAAGACCCTTGGCAACATAGCAAGACTTCGTCTCTACAAAAAAATTTAAAAATTAGCCAGGCATGGTAGCACAAGCCTGTGGTCCTAGCTACGCGGGAGGATTGCTTCAGCCCAGGAGTTTGAGGAGTGAGCTATGATTATACCACTGCACTCTAGCCTGGGTGACAGAACAAGACCCTGTCTCTAAAAAAAAGAAAAAAGAAAAAAGAAACGGAATGGCTGGACCTCAGAGGGCAGGGCCATCTGCCATACTGGTAAATATTGTCCACTGCCCCCTATGCAGGTTGTACTTAATTTGTATTCCCTGCTGCAATTAATATTGGATTTTAATACAGACAAAGGAGAGCTGTGAGTTTGCAGCAGAAAATAGAGACAGAACGGCAAGGGGAGAGAGCCCTGGATTTGGGGTCAGGGAACTGGAATGCTATTTTGGTGACAATGATAATGAGAACAACGGCAGCCATGACCGTAAGGGAGCTCCCGCACACCATGAACCAGGCACCCAGTATGAAAAGAATTACTTCCATGTAACAGTGGCTCTGAGAGGATGAGTAATTTGCCCACGGTCACACAGCTTAATGACAGAATCAGAATTAAGGACTCACATCAAGGTCTGTCTGGCTGCAAAGTCCTAGCCCTTATAACCTCCAGGCCACACGGCTGCCTGGTGTCACCATTAACTTGCTGCCCTGCCTTGGGCAGTCAATGGCCAGTCTCCCAACTTCTCAAGGTAAATCTGGCAGTGGACGGACCTCCTCGATTCACCTGCTTTACTTCTAGGCATGAGTGGAGTGTAGAGTGGGGAGAGCCGATGTGGCTGCAGCGGTAGGAGAGCACTGCAGACATAATGCCTCTCTACCTTAGGGAAGCTGGCGATGACACGGTCGCGGCTCACGGGGGGCCCCAAAGGTGTTAGGGAGGACTTCATTCTTCCAGAGTCCTGTGGACCCAACCAGGAGAAAGAGAGTTAAGGAGCCATGCAAATGCCTGGGGACTCACCCACGAGTTTCTACCTAACTTTTCATCAGATGCAGGCTGGCTGCAGCTGCTCATGCCTGTAATCCATGCACTTTGGGAGGCCAAGGTGGGAGGATCACTTGGGCCCAGGAGTTTGAGACTAGCCTGGGCAACAAAGTGAAATCTCAATCTCTAAAAAAAAAAAAAAAAAAAAAAAAAGCAGGCCTGTGCCTGCAGTCCTAGCTACTAGGGAGGAAGGTGAGAGGAGCGCTTGAGCCTGGAAGGTCAAGGCTGCAGCGAACCATGAAGTTGCCACTGCACTCCAGCCTGGGTGATAGAGTAAGACCTTGTCTCAAGAATAATAAATAAAATCAGATCCATGCCTCTCGCTCTGTCAGGAATATGGGGCAGAGGCCATTTCTCTCAATCTGCATATAGCAGGCAGCATGGTATGGGGGAACCAGGTCTGCCCCACCCTGCCTGGGAGTCAGAAGACCTGGGTCCCCCCTTGACAGGTGTCTACCAAGGAGTAGTCCCCCTTCTGAGCTTATCTTACTGGGCTGTGAGGCATCGCACAGCTCAGGCAGCGGAAGTAGAGTGGGGAGAGGTCTCCTACTCCAAGTCTGCAAAGGATGAAGGTTCTAGGTGGGCCTGGGAGCCTTAAGTTTCATCCAACTAGGCCTTTTCCCTGAGTGCCCTCACCTTACCAGGCCTCTGACTCCTCCAGCCTCCTCAACAACCCTCTGTCTCCTTTTTCTGTCCGGGTCCCTCTCCTGGCTGGGGTGGCCTTGGTGGAGTCCGGCTATCCTCCCGCATCTGATTCGGCTCTCCTCCCTGACCAGAGTGGGCCTGGCCCAGAGTGTGCGCTCAGGAAATGAGGATGCTCCGGGGCCGCAGGCCGCTTTCAAGTTATAAGGGTGGGAAGTGGGCGCGGACGCGGTGCCCTTGTAGCCCTGGCCTCCCAGATGTGCCAGCACGGGGGTGGGTAGCCGGGAGGGCCGGACAGAGTGGGCGAGCGGACTCACCGATGGTGGCTGCGAAGGCTGGGGCTCCGCGCGGCCTGGTCCACCTGAGCCTGCGGCGGCAATCACCATGGCAACGAGAGCCACGCGGGACCGGCGGGCTACACAAATCGCAGACGTCGGGGGCGGGGTCTGCATTTGACTGGCAGCGGCGCGTCCAAGCATCCGGTTTGCGCCGGCGATCACCACAGCAACGAGAGCCTGCTTGGAGTCTGGGCGGGGCTGGCAGCGAAGAGACTCCCGGACACCCTGGAGCGCCAGAGATCACCAAGACAACAAGGGCGGTGCTGGATGGGCGGGCGGTAGGCGGGGCCATGGAGGCCCAGGGACGAAGCCTGGGCTGTGGGTGGGGCTGACCATGGAGAGACTGGCTCCGCTTCTGGCGATCACCTCGGCTGGGAGAGGTGGTGCAGTCATGGCATAACTCCTGATGTAGTACTGATGTTTAATTGGAATCAAGCACCACTGATGGACGTACCTACCATCTACTGACCTTAGTCTGCGTAATTCTGAATCCATTATTGTCTGAATATCATATGCCTGGCTTCTAGAGCTCACAGTACAAAATTAATTTCCTTAATAAAAAGCTGCACCGAGTCAGTGATTTCCTCTGAGCTAGTTTCGGTTTGGAAGGTGAGCTGTTTTGGGGTAGATGGCCTCTCGAGGCCCTTATTAAACCGTGGAATCAGCTTCGGAGAAGTCCGGAGTTCAGCTTTGAGAATCTACTTAATTCACTTCCTTAACTTTTCTGCATCACAAAGTGGACTCCTTGGTACAAAGATTTAAGTCAGTCGTCATCAATTCAGAGCTAAGTGTGCTGGAGGCTGATGTTTGATGTCTTTTTTTTTTTTAAGAGATGGAGTCTTGCTATGTTGCCCAGGCTGGACTCGAACTCCGGGGCTCAAGGAATCCTCTCTCCTCAACCTCCCCAGTCCTTGGGACTACAGGCGAGGGCCTCCACATCTGGCTCTGTTTAATGTCGTTTAGTGAGTTTCATTGCTATGGTTGAGGCTTAGGGGGTGAACTTAGGTGAGTTCTTCCACCTTCCACACCTCAGTTTACTCAATTATAAAATGAATGCAACTACCTACTTCAAGGGATCCACATGAGACGGTGAAAGTGCTTTTATATTGTAAAGCTTGATTCAAGTCCATTAACCATTCATTTGTCCTACACGTACTGAAAGCTTCCAGTTATATACCTAGCACTGGGGAGACAAGGAAACAGAACTAACATGGAGTCCACCCTCAGGGAAATTGGAGTCCGCTGGGAGAAGCAGAGAAGTAAATAGAGAATCAAGGGAAAGGAGTGTGTCAATGGGGTTTAGGAGAAGGGAAGATTAAATTGTGGGATCGATTACTAATTTGGATTTGGGGATGTGGCAGGAGATAGAGATCACCCTCAACCCTCCTTAGCTCTTTTGTTTTTGAGATGGGGTCTCGCTCTGTCGCTAAGGCTGGAGTACAGTGGCGCGATCTCGGCTCACTGCAATCTCTGCTTCCCAGCTCAAGCGATTCTCATGCCTCAGCCTCCTGAGTAGCTGGGACCACAGGTGCTCACCAACCACGCTTGGCTAATTTTTAAGGTTTTTGTTTTGTTTTGTTTTGTTTTAGCAGAGACGAGGTTTCACCATGTTGGCCAGGCTGGTTTTGAACTCCTGGACTCATGTGATCTGCTCACCTTGGCCTCCCAAAGTGTTGGGATTACAGGCGTGAGCCACCCCACCTGGCCTCAACCCTCCTTTAGCTCTTAAGTGGGCTCTTTGCCTGGATCTAGAAACCAAATTAACACCAGGCAGATTAGCAAGAGAAATGCATACAAACGTTATCAGTTTTGCATGTGCATGGGGATCTTTACCAGAGTGAAGGATGCAAAGTATCCAGCACAGAGAAGGGCGTAAGTAAATCACTTCCCTTCCCTTCTGTACCTTGAACAAAGCTGAGCTGCCCTTGGTCCCCACGGTAACTCTGTAAATTACTGTTCCCGCTTTGCAGCCTGCGGCAGCCTTGAGCTATTTGCGCCTGCGCGGTGGACGCTGAGTACGTAGAAAGCGGCGCGGCAGACGCTTCCCGAGTCGCCTGGCAACGAAGTCGCCTGGCAACTGAATAGGTTGGCCGCGGGCGCGCGCTATTGCAAGCAGAAACGGCTGCGGAAGCAGGTGAGGCGGCAGCGGTGGGCTAGGGCCCCGGGGACAGGGGGGCCCAGTGACCCACCCAGTCCCATTCACACGGGGCCCGTGTCCCCACACTCAAAGTCACACTGTTTCGTCTCCGGCCGGACTCTTCAAGCCCATGCCCCTTAGAGGAAGGCAGGCCCCTGTCTCCAGCGCCCACCGTTCCGGCGAGGGGAGCTCAACTCAAATATGGCCACGTTCCTCCCAGCCCGGCCCCCACCTCTACCGTTTGCATCTGGTGTCCCGCGTGAGCATCTGGATTACCTTTTACCGGAGTAGATTCCTACAGGCCTAATCATGAAAACAACCATGATAAAAACCACAGCCAATGTATCTGAAGCCCTGGTGTGCCAGGCTCATGTGTATTAGTTAATATGACAACTCTGGGAGGGAGGGAAGGAGGTACTGTTATCATCTCCCCTTTGAAGCTGTAGAAAGACACACATAGAGGAAGTGGCTTGCCAAGGGTCACCCATGGCTTGAGTCGAGTCAGTTCTTAACTACTAATCCACACTACTTATAGTTGCTACAACCGTGTGTGTGTGTGTGTGTGTAATAAAAATAAATCACCTTTTAACATTAATTCCTTTTCATGGATGTGTCAGAAACATCTGAATATGGGTTCCTAGCAGTGAATGGGCTAGACCCAGATGTGAACATTGACTCCTAGTGCTACCAGTTTCACGGCCTCCAGTAGGCTCCTTGGCCAGAACCTCAGCTTCCTCATTTGTAAAATGTGCATAATACAAGCCCCCTTCTTAGTGAGTTGGAACTACTTATCACGAAACACAGTGATCATCTTGGGGTCTGCCTGTTGGGTTTGTTTTGTCTTTTGGTGCCTTTGACTGAAGATCCAGACGAAAGTATCGGTGGTTTCTTCTGTGAAGCACCATTGTGCGGAAGAGCTCTGGAGTTTGCAGTTTGGGCTGTTGCTTACCTTCCCTGGGACTTTGAGCAAATCTCTTCATTGCTCTCAGCCTCAGTTTGCTCATCTGTAAAATGAAAGTAAAAATACCCATCTGCCTGCCCTCGGTGTCTGGAGGATCAAATGAGAAGTAGCGTTTTAAATCATAATTCAAATAATAACAGGTCTTTGGGTTCTTTTAGTGAGTGGTTTCCGCAGAGCTTCGTTTGGAGAGGCCTCTATAGTTGGGGAAAGATGGCTCAATCCGGAAACTCCATGGAACTTCCCGTTAACATCAATGCTGCCCAAGTTACCACTGCCTATGGCCATCGGGCACTGCCTAAGCTGAATGAGGAGCTGCAGTCGGAGGACCTCCAGACGAGGCAGAAAGCCCTCATGGCCCTGTGTGACCTCATGCATGACCCCGAGTATATCTACAAGGCCATGAACATAGGTGAGTGTGGCACAGCACAGGTGGCCGTGACTAGGGTTCTAGTATGGCTTTGGACACTTGGTAGAACTTCAGTAATCAGGGTTGCTACTGTCTGAGCCCGACTCTAGGCCAGTTCCACCTCAGGTGCAGTGCCCAGGTTCTTTTTATTTATTTATAGAGGCAGGGTCTTGCCATCTCCCAGGCAGTGGCAGAGTCATAGCTCACTGTAACCTTGAAATCTTGGGTTCAAGAGATCCTCCTGCTTCAGCTTCCTGAGTAACTAGGACTACAGGCATGTACCACCATGCCTGACTACCTAAAAAAAATTTTTTTTTCTATAAACAAGATCTTGCTATGTTGCCCAGGCTGTTCTTGAACTCTTGGCCTCAACTGATCCTTTCAGGTCAGCCTGCAAAGTTTTGGGGTTATAGGCGTGAGCCACCACACCCAGCCTGGGTTATCTTATTCCTCAGGGCGGCCACCTACAAAGGAGGGTCCATTCTCAACCAACCAATAAGAAAAAAGCGCACTTCAGAGAAGGGTTGTGAGTCTAGGGCTGCCCAATAAACAAATAAAGCTGGATTTTTATTTATTTTTTATTTTTTTGAGACAGAGTCTCTCTCTGTCGTCCATGCTGGAGTGCAATGGCACAGTCTCGGCTCACTAAAACCTCTGCCTCTTGGGTTCAAGTGATTCTCCTGCCTTAGCCTCTCCAGTACCTGAGATGACAGGCGCCCGCCACCACGCCAGGCTAATTTTTGTAGTTTTAGTAGAGACGGGGTTTCATCGTGTTGGTCAGGCTGGTCTCAAACTCCTGACCTCAAGTGATCCGCCCACGTCGGCCTCCCGAAGTGCTGGGATTGCGGGCATGAGCCACCGCACCCAGCCAAAGCTGCATTTTTATTTGCTAAATGTGGTATCCCTAGGTGTAACCCACTCAAGGTCATGTGACTAGTTTGAGACAGGTTTATCATTTGACCACACGTCTCTCCTGGGGTCAAATAAATGGCAAAGGCCACTTTCGTATCCCCATGGCCGACTTTGTGAGAAGGCATTAGTAGGAAGTAAGCAGGGAGAATCACGAGGAGGGTTGGATAGGACAGTCCCTGGGTATGACCCTCTTCAGTGACTCTGAAATGCTGCATAACCCACATGATTCCCCAGGTCCCCAAAGCAGCAGAACCTCTGGTACATTCCTGCCCCAACTGGCCCACTTGTTGACTTCTGGGTTAGTTGGTTTCTGAGACTGGCAAACATTCAAGGGTTGGTTGGTTTTGTTTGTTTGTGATAGGCTGCATGGAGAACCTGAAAGCTTTGCTGAAGGATAGAAACAGCATGGTGCGGATGAAGACCACCGAGGTGCTCTACATCACGGCGAGCCATAGCGTGGGCAGGTGGGACGCTGTTCTGGAAACCAGTGTGACACTTGCGAGCCGCACTTCTCTCCTGGGTAGTTCAGATTCTACCCATGCGTCTAGGTGGATTCCCTTGAGCCACCTAGAGTGCTCTGGAGTTTTGTCCGCAGCAACGGTTTTTGGAGGGACTTCACTTTAGCCAGAGCGGGACTCTTTGTGGGATGGTTTTGGTTGCCTCTGTGGGGATCTAATGGGCCATCTGTTCCAGACTAATTTTTACGTTTTGAGCTCTGAGCTTCTTTCTTCCTTCCTTCCTTTCTTTTCTTTTCTTCTTTCTTTCTCTTTCTTTCTTTTCCTTTCCTTTCCTTTCCTTTCTTTCTCGTTCTCTCTCTCTCTCTCTCTCTCTCTCTCTCTCTTTCTTACTTTGAGACTGTCTCTTGCTGTGTTACCCAGGCTAGAGCGCAGTTACATGGATCTCAGCTCACTGTAGCGTTTGCCCCTTCAGGCTCAAGCAGTTCTTGTGCCTAAGCCTACTGAGTAGCTGGAACTACAGGCATGTGCCATCATGCTTGGCTAATTTTTGTATTTTTAGTAGACACAGGGTTTCTCCATGTTGGTCAGGCTGGTCTCAAACTCCCGACCTCAGGTAATCTGCTCGCTTTGGCCTCCCAAAGTGCTGGGATTACGGGCTGGAGCCACTGCACCCAGCCCAATTTTGCCATTTCTTAGCTTTTTACGGAGAGCCCAGTTCTCCAACCCAGATCCCCACAGGGCCTGTGGCTTTGGCTCCTGTCCCTGTGAGGGTATTAAAATAACAGCCTCAAAGTGCATATCTGGTCTGAGCTGGTGGCCTCCCTTCCTGTTCATGACGGCCAGGTTCTTGGTTTCTGGCACCTGGAAGTGTCCTTTTCCTGTATAAGCACAGATTCACATTTTACACTTAAAAAGTATTTCATGTAGCGTTTTACTTAGGTGCTGGGGCAACAGGGTAGGGGTGGTTGGAGGTGCCTCTCGGCTCACCCTCTTGTCCAGCGATCACTAGTTTTACTTTGTAATAAAAACAAAATTGTGGCTGGGCACAGTAGCTCACACCTGTAATCCCAGCACTTTGGGAGGCTGAGGTGGGTGGATCACGAGGTCAAGAGATCGAGACCATCCTGGCCAACATGGTGAAACCCCATCTCTATTAAAAGTACAAAAATTAGCCGGGCGTGGTGGCACACGCCTGTGGTCCCAGCTACTCGGAAGACTGAGGTGGAAGAATCGCTTGAACCCAGGAGGCAGAGGTTGCAGTGAGCCAGGATTGCGCCACTGGTGACAGAGCAAGACTCCGTGTCAAAACAAACAAACAAAATACAAAATAGCAATGTTTTCTTGTTTTCACTGGAACCTTTCCCCACCAACTCCCCCCCCCGCTAAAAAAACCCAAAAAACAAAAACAGAACCCCACGTCACAAACACCCCCAAGCCCTGCCCCACGTCTTCTGGATAAAGGGGGCCACTTGCCCAGTGTGCACAGGCCCAGAAGGAAGAAAAGACAAGAGAGGCAAGGTGCTGACTGCCTTGGGGCATGTTTGGTGTAAACAGGTACCCATTCAGAGAGGCTCCAGATCGTTTCAGGAGTGCCAGGGCATCTCACAAAACCCAAAGTCACTCAGCCCTGCCAGTCCCCAAGCTCTCGTTGTCTTGGTGGCTGATCTGTGTGCAGCCCTGGCCCTTTGTGAGCCACACGGAGGTGGAGCAAGGCCACCTTGTGGCCTTGTGGAGGTGATGGCAAGGCCAGCACCCTAATTCACATGCTTTGTATCAACAAGGGCAGGCTGGTACTGTGGAAAGACCAGTGAAGTGGGGGCACAAGTCCCGGCCCCTCGAGGGGCCCACTCTTTCCTGCTCCGTGACCTGGGCAACACTCCTGATCCCAGCATCACTCTGCAGACCTCAGATGACCCAGGCAAGGTGCTTTCAAAGGTCAGGGGCACACAGTAGGCAAGTCACCTTCCCTGCTGTTCTTTTTTCCCCACTTTTCTGGACCCAATATGGACATTGAGTAGTAACCCCCACTGAGAGGGGACAGATGCTGAGAGGACAGGTCCTTGAAGCCTGAGCAATTATTAGGTTAGTGCAAAAGTAATTGCGGTTTTGCAAGTAAAAGTCATGGCAAAGACCACAATGACTTTTGCATCAGCCTACTGATAAAGAAGGGCAGGAAGGCAGATTGGATGTTTGTTTAGCAGCGCCTGGAGTGCCTAAGCCAAGGGTCCTGTCATGGTCCACATGAGCAAGGCAGGAATATGTGATGAAGTGACCGTCCCTGACCAAGGACCTGATACGGTCTGGCCTGTGCACTCCTTCAGTGTTCTCAAAAATGTGGCCAACTTCTAAATTTCCCCTGAGGTCAGTGGTGATCTTATAACCAATGCCAACAGCTCTCAGAGCCCAATAAGCTCTAGGTAGCAGCCCTGAACTTCCCAGGTAGGAGGCACACAGGCAAACACAGCTGACTTTTTTTTTTGAGATGGAGTCTCGCTCTGTTGCCAGGCTGGAGTGCAGTGGCACTATCTCGGCTCACTGCAACCTCTGCCACCCGGGTTCAAGCAGTTCCCCTGCCTCAGCCTCGTGAGTAGCTGGGAATACAGGTGCGTGCCACCACACCCAGCTAATTTTTGTATTTTTAGTATAGATGGGGTTTCCGCTTGTTGGCCAGGATGGTCTTGATCTCCTGACCTTGTGATCTGCCTGCCTCGGCCTCCCAAAGTGCTGGGATTACAGGTGTGAACCACCACACCCGGCCACAGCTGACTTTCAAAGCATAAGAAACATGGAGTGGGTGATAGGCACTGACCAAGGAGGCCCCTGCAGTCAGGGAAGACCCCTGCAGCTTATGTGTCCCACAGTGACTTTCTTCTTCCAGAGCAATTCAAAACACGCCATAAGTGAAATTGTGACCAGTGCTGCAGTAGCACAACTGGTTGGGCACTTCCCGTGGGCACTTGGCTAAGGGGCTCCCGCATGCATTCTCATTAATTCCTGAACCCAGCCTGGGAGATGTGACCTTAGAAGGCCTCTTTCAGGTGCATTCAGGTCCAGCAGTTGGTTGATTAATCAAAAAGAAATGATTACAAAACAAGGAACTGAAGAAATGATTTTCTTTAAATGGTTCATTTTAACCCCAAACGCAAAGGATAAGGCATTCGCCAATCCCCATGTGGGGCCTAAGCCTTTTCTTGGATATGAGACCACTGGTTGGTGTTTCTCATCATAGTTTTTTGCTTAAACCATACTCATAACATCATCTGATTTGCAGCTTTGGTTTCTTTAAAGTAGAGCAAGAACTCAAAGACATTAATGAAATAATCTGTATGCACAATGCTTCTGGAATCTTTTTTAGTTTTTAAGAGACGAGATCCAGCTCATGGAAAGAGCCATGCTGGAGTTTAGTGGCATGATAGTTCACTGCAGCCTCAAACTGTGAGGCTCAAACGATCCACCCACCTTAGCTTACCAAGTAGCTGGGACCACAGGCACACACCACTATGCCTGGCTAACTTTTAAAATTTTGGGTAGGGACTGGGTCTCACCATGTTGCCCAGGCTGGTCTTGAACTCCTGGCCCAAGAGATTCTCCCACCTCAGTCTCCCAAAGCACTGGGATTAGGTGTGAGCCATCTAGAATCTTTTTACAATCATCTCATTTGTTTTTTCTTTTTTGAGACCAAGTCTCATTCTGTCACTCAGGCTGGAGTGCAGTGGTGCAATCCCAGCTCAATGCAACCTTTGCTTCCTGGGCTCAAGTGATTCTTGCGCCTCAGCCTCCTGAGTAGCTGGGATTACAGTCATGTGCCACCACACTTGGCTACTTTTTTGTATTTTTAGTAGAGACAGGATTTTGCCATGTTGGCCAGGCTGGTCTTGAACTCCTGACCTCAAGTGATCTGCCCACCTTGGCCTCCCAAGGTGCTGGGATTATAGGTGTGAGCCACCTATAATGGCTCTCTCTGTCTTTTTTTTTTTGAGACGAAATTTTGTGTCCTTCCAAAGCATTCAACTTTTTCTCATAGGAAAATTTGAAAAAGAAAATTCTCTTTTCATCTAATTGGCTTGCCTAATATTTACTGAACTTACATAATGATAACAATAAGCATAACTGATGTGCACAGATATGGAAGCAAGGGAGACCAGAAGAGCAAGGGGCCAAGGTGGGCCGGGCCTGCTGAGCCCGCTCCGTTAGAGGTTCAGGGGAGATGGGTCATGCACCTACAGCCTTTGTCTGCTCCCACAATGCCAGAGGAGTGTGGTCTCCCCCAGATAGCATGGATCAGACTCCAGCAGGGACCCTGACTTTTCATATTTGACCCTCTCCCGCCATGGTCTCACTTATGTCTCTATCCACCCTTCCTTCCCTAGATTCGCCTTTCTAGAGCACGACATCGTCCTTGCCCTGTCCTTCCTGTTGAATGATCCTAGCCCAGTCTGCCGGAGGAACCTGTACAAGGCATACATGCAGCTGGTCCAGGTGCCTAGAGGTAGGCTTGCGTCCTGCACACACATCGGCCGGGCACTCAGGTTGTCTGTTGGTCTCCTCTCCAGGTCACAAATGTACCAGGCTGTAGATCATCAAGTGTGTATTAAATCACGACATACATGTCAGAAAAGCACATGTCCAGCCGGGCGCGGCGGCTCACACCTGTAATCTCAGCACTTTGGGAGGCCGAGGCGGGTGGATCGTGAGGTCAGGAGTTCAACACCAGCCTGACCAATATGGCGAAACCCTGTCTCTACTAAAAATATGAAAATGAGCTGGGTGTGGTGGCGGGCGCCTGTAGTCCCAGCTACTTGGGAGGCTGAGGCAGGAGAATCGCTTCAGGAGGCGGAGGTTGCAGTGAGCCAAGATTGCACCACTGCACTCCAGCCTGAGTGACAGAGCAAGACTCCATCTCAAAACAAAACAAAACAAAACAAAACAAAAGCATGTGTCCTAAACGAACATTTGATTAAATTGTTCTGAGTGATCATGTCATGTAACTGCTACCCCAAAGAATATAGGTAGAGTATTACCACCTCTCCAGAAACTTCCCATATGCCCATACTGGATACTACCCTCACCCAATGGCAAACAGTATCTTCAATTTATAAGACCACAGATTATGCCTCTTTTACAACTTTACATAAATGGAAACATACGGCTTGTAATATCTTGCTTGTAGCTACTTTTGCTTAACGTTTTATTCCCGAGACTTCCATGTGGTATGTATAACTGATTTTTGTTGGTTTATGCTAGAGTATGGTATTTACACTATGTGAGTATACTACAGTTTACTTACCCGTTCCATTGCTGACGTACATCTGAATTGTTTCTAGCTTATGGCTACCAAGAATAGAGTGTCTGTAAATACTCTTGTAAAAGTCTTTTGGTGGACATGTATATGCATTTATTTTGAAACATACCTGGGAGGAGAATGGCTGGCCTGGGTAAGTTTATGTTCAGCTTTTAGAAGGTACTACCCAATGGTTTTCTAAAATATTTGTATCTGGCACATGCCCGGTCCCAGCCACACAAGAGGCTGAAGCAGGTGGATTGCTTGAACCTAGGAGTTCTAGGTTGTAGTGACCTATGCCAGTTGGGTGTCTACACTAAGTTTGGCATCAATATGGTGACCTCTTGAGATGGAGGGACCACCAGGTTGTCTAAGGAGGGGTGATGCAGCCCAGGTCACAAACAGAGCAGATCAAAACTCCTGTGCTGCTCAGTAATGGGACTGCACCTATGAATAACCACTGCATTCCAGCCTGGGCAGCATAGCAAGATCCTGTCCCTAAAAAAAATAAATAAAATATTAGTACCAATTTGTATTCCCACTAGCAGTATATGAGAGTTCCAGGTGCTTTACATCCTCAATTGTAGATTTTTTTTTTGTCTCTTTATGTTAGCTCTTTTGGTGCGTGTGTAGTAGTATCTCATTTTGGTTTTAATTATATTTCCCTGATGACTAAAAGGGGTTGCCCTGTAAATATTTTCTTGTGTGAAATACCATAGCACATGTTTAAGGATAAAGAAGGCCCACCCTAGAGGCAATGTTGCCCGCAGTTCCTGGCCCACCGCCTCTGCTGATTAGGTGGAGAGTCTGGGGTAACAGCTACCCAACAACCACAGCTAGAGAGTTAAGATTTACGGCAGATAGATATCTGCCCGGTCGCGTGATGCAATGAGTATTTTTAAATGAGGGAATCCTTTCAAGGGCCATGACAGGAAGTCTTGAAGGGGCTACCTTAGCTCAAGTGGACAAACAGACGTTGTAGTCCAGGAGTCAGATAAACCTGGGTTCCCTCTGCCCTTCCCCATGCGCCCCTGGACAGGCTATTTCTGAGGTCTAAAGTACCTGCCTCAGAGGCCAGAAAAGCGGATGAAGTGGCGTATAGCACAGCGTCCTGACGAGGGATGTAGTGTACATGTTCAAGGCCAGGTGTGAGCATTCCCTGGATGAAGGCTCAGGGAGAAATGACGACAGGATCAGCTGCAGATAGGTGGGCCCAGCAGAGCAGAGCCCCTGAGGGTCTAGGATTGTTGCTTGGCCACTGAGCCGGGCTGGGAGTTGAGCACGCTAGGTCTGTGGTTTTTAAAGAGCACCACCATGCCCCTGGTCCTCTCCTAGGCCACCAGGATCAGTCTCTGGGGGCAGAGCCCTGCACACATATTTTTGAAAACGCACCTTGAATGATTGTCATGCGTGCCCTGGGGTTGAGAGCGCTTGGGGTACTGGAGTGATCCATGGGGGACCAGTGCTGGGTTGAGCTAAATGAATGCCCTGTGCTCACCATGCAGGAACCTGAGGAATAAGTGAGGATCTTGTCCCCTCATTCTTGGAATGTGGGGAGAGGGGACTTGCTGGTCTCAACCAGGCCTCTTTTGATGATTGTGACCTATTTAAAGCATTCAGAGAAGCACAGAGATGGTGATAAGGAACATGAGATACCCCCCAGCCAGCTTTGCCAGACCTTTACATTCTACATCCATATTTTATACTTGCTGGAAATTTTTATTTGAAGAAATCATAGGTACAGTCCAAGCGCCCTGTGAACCTCCCCCGACCCAGAGCACTCTTCCTCCTGTCTTTCCTTGAGCCACCAATAACTTGGAGACTATGTCCCCAAAATGTCTATCTTTATATTTTACCACAGATAAAATTACATACAGACTATATATAATCTTGATTTGCATGTTTTAAAACTATGTAAGTGGATCTCACTGTATGTATCCCTCTGCTACTTCCAAAACCTTAAAAAACCTAAATAACATTAGAGATTTATGGAAATTTTGAGATGTATCCATGTCGCGCCACTGGCTGTATTTCATTCATTTCCATCACTGTGCATGATACACTTGCCCATCCCCGGCTGGCAGGCTTGTTGGTTGTTTGTGCTCCTGCACTGCAGAAGGACTGTGCTGTGGCCATTCCTGCTCAGGGCTTCCTGGTACCCTGGAAGGAGAGTCCCCTAGGGCCTCTGCTAGGGAGGGCATCGCTGGGTCAGGGAGAATGAGAATGTGTTTGCCTTCAGCTTTGCTGGATATTGCAATTGCCTCAGCCCAGCCTCTGGCCTCCAGAGAGCCCAGGCACAGTCCGGCCTGATGGATGTGCTGGGGTGTTTCACTGTGACCCCTGTCCTGGTGAGAGTCAACATCTTCCCTCTGCCCAACACCTCCTCAGATTCCTCTCCTGCCCAGTGCCTCTAGAGAGCCTGTGTTCATTCTGTCGCTGAGTTGTTTTTCCATTTATTATTGATTTGAAGGAGTATGTCATTTATCCTGGATTCCAACCCTTTGTTGGTTACTTACATTCCAAATATCATTTCCCAGACTGTTTGCTTGGCTTCTCACTGTGCCTTTGTTGAGTCACTGTCCAGCAGTTTTTCTTTTTTTTCTTTTTTTCTGAGACGGAGTCTCACTGTGTCACCTGGGCTGGAATGCAGTGGCGCGATCTAGGCTCGCTGCAACCTCCACCTCCAAGGTTCGAGTGATTCTCCTGCCTCAGCCTCTCAAGTAGCTTGGATTACAGGCATTCACCACATGCCTGGCTAATTTTTGTATTTTTACTAGAGATGGGGTTTTGCTATGTTGGCTAGGCTGGTTTTGAACTCCTGACCTCATGATCTGGCTGCATCGGCTTCCCAAAGTGCTGGGATTACAGGCGTGAGCCGCCGCACCCGGCCCCAGCAATTTTTCATTTGAATAATGAAGTAAATTTCATCAGTTTTTTCCTCTGGGCTTTTTTTTTTTTTTTTTTGGAGTGCCTTGTAAGAGAATCTTTCTTTACCTTGACTCATGAAGATATTCTACCATATTTTCTTCTAAAATGTACGAGTTTGCTTTTCCCCATCTCCTCCCCTTGGCTTTTTCTGTAGTCCACAAATGTTGGGTGCACCATTAGGAGTAGGGGGCTGTGGTACTGACAGGCTCAGGAACAAAAGCCTCACTGGGGGTCCGGGTGGTGAGCCTCGGACTTCAGTGCAGCGTTTGCTGGGTGCTGCTCATGATCTGTGAAGTGCCCAGAAGGAGGTCTAGGACACCAGCTGTGCAGGGGACAGTTGGACAATGGGCAGAGGGAGGAAGGGAAGGAGGCAATGTGGTGGGTGCCCAGGATATCTGTTCTGGGGTACGCTGAGTGCCATGGCCTCTGGATTAGCCAGTTGTGACTGTCTCCCAGGTGGTGTCTTTCATGGGCCTCCAGATAGGGGCCCGGGAGTGGGGAGGGCATCTGTTTCAGTGGTTCTACTCTTACCAGCATGTGGCCTTGGGCAGTAGCGTCACCTGTGGGAGTGTGGGTGTCATCACCTGTGTGGCTTAGCTGGGACAGTGTCTGACCAGGGCTTAGCTGGCTCCCGGCCCATGCTGGTGGCCATTGGTGTGGTTTCCTATCAGTGGCCACAATGGAAGGCCATTTGCACCATGGCACCCTCTGCAGCAGGCAGAGCGCCTGGCATGTGGCTAGCGTTCAACAAATATTGGTTGTTTAGTAGGTTTTTTGGGGTCATACTTTAAAGGATCATTTGTCGGTTGTCATCTTGCTACAGTTCACTCACCTGCTTGTTCATTCATTCATTTGTTTCAGGATATGTGTTGGGCCCCTGGTCTGTTCTGGCCACTGTGCCTCAGTTTCTTCCACTGTGTCATGAGTGTCTGTGGGAGAGTCCTTGTTCTGGCCCTCAGTCCTTGCTCTGGCCAGGTCTGACTTGTGTGATTTCCCAGAGTAACCAGGAGGGGGCACCCAAGGACCAAGGATCGTCCCAGGTGGGCCCTGGTCCTGCTGGGGCCTTAGGTTCAAGCGGCCGTGCTCAGCCACACGTAGCAGTGGCCCCACATTCCTGTCCTTTCCTTCCAGGCTGGCTTCTCATGCCCCTTGGTGGTGCGATGTCAGGAGAGGAGAAACTAGGATTGTAGAGGCAGATGCCACACGCAGGCTGCCAGCCCCGGATCCCCACCAGCTGGGCCCTGACTGATGCACAGGGTCTGCTTCTGCTCCCCAGCCTCTCTAACCCTGTGGGAAAACAGGTTTTCATCTTGTGGGAGGGAGAACTCTGTAGTTGAAATGGACAATTCTTCTCTAACCGGATTTTGGGGTGCAGTTGAACAGCTCAGGGCCCCCGGGAAGTTTCCCCTTACCAGCCCATGGGTCCTGACTGGGCACACCTGTGAGTCTGCTCTGGCCCTGCCTCCAGCCACCCTTTCCTTGTGCCAGGCTCTGAGACACCAGGCCAGCTTTACCAGCAGCATGGTGGGGACTGCTCTGGCCCTGACTCCACACGTGTGCAGCCTGGGGGTGGAGACGGATGACCCTCCCAGCCCAGGGGAGAGCACCTGGACCTGCCTGTGGAAATTGGCTCCTCGGCCTCAGAAAGGAGTGGAACTGGGCTTGGGAAAGGGAGGGCGTCTGAAGAGGAGATGTCTGCATGCAGTTGGATCCAAGTCATTTGGGGGTGCAGGGACCATCCCTGGAGTCATAGCATCTAAGCTAGGGAGAAATCTGGGGGGTCTACAGCCATACCACCCAGAATGCACCCAATCTCATCTGAACCCCAGGCACGGGGACTGCTGGAGAAGCAAAGTAGGTGCTCCTGCTGCAGTGAGTGGTATGCCTCATCCCAGGCTGGTGGCCTCGGGCGGGCCACCACTGCACCCTGTCCCTCCTCAGCAGCCACCCGTGGACACCCAGCTTCCTTTGACAGGCCCAGAGCATCCCCCTCCATCTCCTGCCCTTGATGCCACAGGGTGAGGGGTGGAGGCCAGCTACAGGAGCAGGCTCTTTCCTGCCTTGCCTGCCCTCAGGGCAGGGTGCAGCAGGACCCCAGGCACACCCTCGGCCTGATAGTCTTTGGTGGGTAGTTGTACCCCATTCCTGGACTTAGCAGGAATGATGGTCACCGATAGGGACACTCTGGCCACTTGGTTCCCGGCCTGCCAGGCCTCCCGCCCTCGTCAAGTCTTCTGGGTGAGGTCTAGCCTCAGCGTTGCCCCGAGTCCTCATGGTGCAGTGCAGCCCTTCCTGGCACTGTCCCCTGAGCCAGATAAACCCATCTGTTCTGGATGGCTGATGTAGGAAGTAGGGTGCCTCAGGGCCTGTGGCTGCTATGGGGGCCTGGGGAATGTGGACAGACTAAAGCCCCTCAGGTCCTAGCCTGGTAGGGCCACTTGTCACACATTGTGTGATGCTAAGTTATCACCTCTCAGGGTCTCTGCTTCCACTTCTGTAGAATGGAATCAAGCATCTTGACCTCCTATGAGTGTGCCCTGCAGTGAGCAGTCACTGAGGAGAGCTGGGATTATCGCGACCACTGTTGTTGACCCATTGCACCACGAGGGTGACCACATGGGCTGCAGGCGAGGATGGTGGTATCCCACAGGGAGCCATATGATGGTGGGTCCTGGGTAAGGAGGCTGGGGCTTGGAGTAGGACAAGGCGGCGTTATCACCTGCAGCGGGCAGGGCCGCCCAGCCACCCCCAGGCCCTCCCCTTCAGGGAGGCTCTGGCCTCCTCTCACCAGCTCCTTTGGTGAATCCTGGTGCTTACTTCTCCTTGGCTAAGCCTCTCTTGGACCCTCCCCGCTCAGCGTGCGCCTTCCCCTCGGGGCACTGTTTGGAGGAACGAGGTGGGTCAGAGGTGCAGGCCTTGAGCTGCTCAATGGAGTTTCCAACACCCCTTCCTACTCGACCCTGGAGCCCTGGCAGGTGGAATGCGGGGAAGGAGGAGACTTCCAAGAAGCTGCCCAGGTGACTTTGAGCTGTGAGGATGGGGAAGGACCTGTCAGGCAAAGGGATCGTTGGGAGCAAGAGTGGGACAAGGCAGGCTCAGGAGGACCAGGGCGGGTGAACTGTGGGGGAGATGGAGCCAGAGAGCCTGACCACGCCCAGGGCTCCTCTGCAGCCTGCGGGGGAACTGGAGACTCCTGACTGGGTTCTGGGAACCAGGAGAAAGCACCCTCTGGGGAAGGCCTCCTCTGATCCTTGCACACATGAGGAAGGGAGGCTCAATCCCTTCTCCCTTTAGCCGTCTATTTTTAGATTAAAGATGCTCACGGTGAAATTACTGCTCTTTTCACAGTTGGCATTAAAAGCACAAAATAAGCCTCAACGATTGTAAGTCACACGTTATTTCTTCAGAAACAGAAGCCCCTTTGGGTTCTTGCTGTTTGGTGACGTAGGAAGGTGTGAAGGGAGTCCCCGCGTGGGCTCAGGAGTGGGGATGGGGCAGTGACAGCGCCAGGGCTGCGTGTGTATCTGCGCATGTGTGCACATGCCTGTGTGCATGGGTGTGTGTGTGTGTGCCGACCCCCCACTTTGCTTGAGGTCCTTCTTTGAGGAGGAGGCTGCAGGGTGGTTCTGTGCTGCTCCCTGCAGCCTCCGGTCCTGTGCAGGTGCAGAGCCAGGCGAGGACCCCAGCAGCAGGAAAGATCAGCATCTCTGCTCCTCCAGGGGTGAGCAGGACAGCTCCCTGGCCCAGTGAATCCTGGCCTGACTGCTCCCTGACCTCAGGCACCTTTTCTCGTCTGTAAAATGGGCACCTCTGGAAACCTGCCCAGGTGGGGTGTTCCATAAAATCATTTGTAAGGAGCCCGGTTCTGTGTCTGGTTCACAGCAGGCCCTTGGTGAATGCATTCCATTGACTTCTGATCAGCACTTTTCTACCAAATCCAGATACCTCTAACACAAGCCAATCAGTGAGCACTGCATGCTCAGGGACCCCGCCTCCCCAACACCCTGCAAGGTTTGCCCTACACTGCTGGGGGCGCAGGCACCCTCCAGGCCCTCAGGGCACCTCTTCCACACTGTAGGAGGACTCTGAGCTTGGCTGAGGTGTCCGCACGGTGGGAGGGGTCCAGGGGATGGCTTAGTCTGGGTCAGTGTTGCGTGGGATCTTGGGGGCAGCGGGAGGGGCAGGAGTCGTCATCACCCCCAAACCTCCACACCAGGACTGCATGGACCTGGCAATTTCTTATTTGAGTTTCTTTCCTCTCGTGATGTTTATTCTTGATATTCATTGCAAAATGACTCTACCTAAATGTGTGGAGGTATAGGGGTGGGAGTGGGATATGGAACCTCAGTATGGCACCAAGTTTAGCCACAGGTCAGCCACACACATAGCACACTGGGACGATGCTGCGCTCCATTCAGGGTATTTTATTTTCTTAAAGTAGACAATCTTTGACTTTCATCCAATCACCAGCTTCTCTTCCCCCGTACATCTCTTCAAGTCCTTGGCCGTGATTCGCACACTGACCTTGGACACATAGCTACTGCACGGAGAGAGGGAGGGAGATCTGGTACGGGCTCCATGGTGCCTCTCCTCTCCATGGCGGAGTTCCCATTTACACGCAGCCCTCAGCGAAGGTCCTTTCAAGGCGATCACCCACAGGCCCTGGGACCAGAAGGCCCAGATTAGGGTCCCAGCAGGGCCTCCCTCAGGCCACAACGCTGGCTGTGCCTTCACAGGATTCGGAGCGTTCCCAGCCAGTCTCAGGCGCGGGCATGGCGGGACCAGGGGCGCCACCTCTTGCTCCCTTCCTTCACTCAGCAAAGCCACAGATAATTTATTCTTTAAATACCAAGACACTTAGCTATATTGTTCATTTGCTTCCGGGTGAAAGAACCTTCTTTAAATACGTCGCATTTATTTTCTTAAATAAAAACAAAGCAGAAAACCGCACCATTAACAAGAGGACACTGCAGAGGCTTATGTACAACACGTGCCCCGCGGGGCTGCCACTCACTCCAAAACTGCTTTGGAGCAAAGAGACAGAATCGTCCAGATAACAACTTCTACACTCAGCAAGCCAGACACAAAAAAGACCACCTGAAAAAAAATATCTTTTGAAAATCTGCATTTAAAAAAGAATACTCAACCGCGTTTGAAATTTTCTGGATTTTTTATCTGCGCAACACCACGAGATTTGGCCAGAAAAAAAAAAAAAAGAATGTCAGAGAGGGAAAACCAGGTTTTGATTTATAAAACATCAGACTAGTAGAAGAAAAGGTGGAATCCCAGCTGGCCTAGTTTGAAATAAATCGTGCCACTCGTTTTATTGTGTTGGTTTTTGCTGCATATTTGAAGCTGTTTAAAAAGAGTTGAGAGTGGCTGGAGGTCTGGTTAGTGCTGTCACCTGGCTCCTAAGGTCCCGGGTCCAGAACGAAAGTGGTGCAGAGCAGCTGTGTGCAGGCCAGCAGGGAAAGTGCACAGACCCCGCACTGGTCCTCCCTCTTGGTCAGCGGCAAGGTCCCTAGGCCAGAGCTCGGGCAGTGAGCTGGACCTCCTCCAGGCGACAGGGGTGCAACTGGCCAAACCTGGCTTCAGCCCTGCTGCCTATCCCCAACAATCCAATGCAGACCCCCAAATGGAGTGGGGCCAACTCCAGAAGGCAAAGTGAAGGGGCAGGATGAGCTCATAGTGACCTTGTGACAGCTTCTAAGTCTTCAAGAGACCTTGACATTTTAGAGGATTTTGCCATCTCCAGATGTGTGTGTGTGTGTGTGTGCATATGTGTATGTCTATCTACCTAGCAATCTATCCATATATATTTATGTTTGCAGAAATGTGGGGCCAAGGAGGCAGAGGCCAAGGGGCAGGGGACATTCTTTAGGCCCCTGTTTTCTGCCCCTGGGTTGGGCCTCTCTAGCACGCATCGGGGCATGACACCCCGTGGGTTTCACCACAGGTAGGCGGGCCTGGGCCCGGCTCCTCAGCAAAGGCCAATGTACTTGAGATTGTTCTGTATGATGACGTCTGTCACCGCGTCAAAGACGAACTGGATGTTACTGGTGTCGGTGGCGCAGGTGAAGTGGGAGTAGATCTCCTTGGTCTCCTTGTTGCGGTTCAGGTCTTCGAACTGCCGCTGGATGTAGACGGCGGCCTCCTCGTACGTGTTCTGGCCCTTGTACTCGGGGAAGCAGATGGTGAGAGGGATGCGGCGGATCTTCTCTGCCAGCAGGTCCTTCTTGTTCAGGAAGAGGATGAGTGAGGTGTTGATGAACCAGTTGTTGTTGCAGATGGAGTCAAAGAGGCGCAGGCTCTCTGCCATCCGACTCTGGGGAAAGGAAAGTACTGGCGTTAATCAGGCCCGCAGCAGGCAGAGGCAGACGCAGACCCTAGACCTGCAGCCCTGCCGGAGGAAGCCCTTGCCAGGGTCTCCAGCCCAAGGCTGGTCCCTGCAACGGCACCTCCATCTGCTGGGGAGGCCCAGGCTAAATGTCCTCACCCACCTCCCACAGAAATAGCCGGCACCACCCTCCTTGCCTATGGCACGTGCTTGGAAGATGTTCTCTTGCCCCTTTTGGGTCTCTCCTCTGGGTGCCAGTGACCTCAACATATAGCTTTGGGGCTACAGCTGTGCCCAGCACAGCCTCCTAAACCCCTGGGCACCTCCAGCTCCGAGGATCCCACAGTCTTCCCATCTGCAGGCTGCCCCACACCCACACGTGGAAGCCCCTGTTTTAGAGGAGCCGTCGTCACATTACAGCTGCCTCAGTGCAGGCATAGGCAGCCTTGTGTCCTGTCTGGGTTCTGGCTCAGTCCTTCAAAACTCCGATCCTTCCGTGTGGTACCATTGGATACCAGAAGTCTGTGAGGGAGCAGCCTTCGCTCGTGTAACCAAAGTCTCCACTTTTCAAGAGTCTCCAAACACCAGCCCGGGGCCAGGCTTCTCCACCCTCCAGCTGTGGGCACTTCCACCACCTGCTGTGGGGCATCTGGTAGCGTCTCTCTACCCAGGCAGGACCCTGGCATCCTGGACAGAGCTCTCAGTACATGCAGAGGACAGGAGTTTGGTGGCCCAGGAAGTGGCAGCAACCACAATGGAGAGTGGTGCCCAGCCGCTCCTAGTTCTCTTCTGAGAACCTTCCATGTGTTATAGTCGGGGGTCTGGGCTTTTAAGAAGCATGATGCTTTTGTCTGACTCCCCAGTTCACCACTTCCCCACAAAACGAACAAATTCTAACTTCTAAAAGGGGTAACTACCTGGAATTGCTGCTGGCCAAAGCCGCCCCTGCTTCTGAGATAAACTGAATGAGCAAAGTATCCAAAGTCTGGAACCCGTCTGGCTGAGATCTGATGCTTCGGATTTAAGAACTTTTCTGGCCAGGCGTGGTGGCTCATGCCTGTGATCCCAGCACTTTGGGAGGCTGAGGCAGGTGGATCACAAGATCAGGAGTTCAAGACCAGCCTGGCCAACATGGTGAAACCCTGTCTCTACTTAAAAAAAAAAAAAAAAAAAGTTGGGCATGGTGGTGGGCACCTGTCGTCCCAGCCCCTTGGGAGGCTGAGGCAGGAGAATTGATTGTACCTGGGAGGCAGAGTTGCAGTGAGCCAAGATCATGCCACTGCACTCTAGCCTGAGCGACACAGTGAGACTCCATCTCAAAAAACAAACAAACACAAAAAAACCCAAAAAACCAACCAACCAAACAGACTTTTCTGACTAGACTACATCACAGTGACCATGGTAATGCAAGTGGTAACTGCAGCTGGTGGCGATGACTCAGGCACAAAGCACTACAGTGACAATGATGCTGGTAACCACAGCTGGATGTGAGCTGCCAGCCTGTTCTCACATCTTCCGGCTCCTGTTTTACAGATGAAGAAACTGAGTCTTAAAGAAGCAGGATATGTGCTCCAAGCCCTACAGCCAGGCATTCTGGCTGGCTGCTCCTGCAGGGTGGACCCAAAGGAGGCTGCCTGAGGGTCAGGGTATCCAGGATGCTGCACAGAAACCCTGCTCTCCAGAGCCCCTGGGTTCTCTGAGGAACGGCTCTGGCAGCATCTGTGTGGAGAAAGGAAGGACACCCAGAGGTACTTGTCATTACCCTGGAACCCTGCACTCTACCTGGAATACTGTTTTTCCAAACCAATCTTGCTCTTTCTTTAGAATGAACTTAGGAATAACAGGAGCCCTGAAGAGTGAGCAGCCTCAGGTCTAGGGATGGGTGCTGCTGACCTTTCTGCAGAGACAAGCAACATACAAGATCTCATCCCCAGCAGCGCGGGGAGGAGCCAGCGCCTCCGCAGTGAACCTGGCTGCATGTTCCCAAATGTGAGATAAGTGGTGGTCTAGGAATGTCACATTCTGCTGAGGGAGTAATTAGCTCTAATGGATTCCTGGAAGCCACATCGTAGAGGACTGTGGTAAAAGAACTGTCACTTCTCATAGAAATGATGCTGTAATTGGGGGCTGTGCTTCTGACCCCAAATTTTGCATCAGTTAAATAACAGATATGGCCATTAACATGTATTCATTGAGCAAACACCTGCTGAGGACGGCCTGAGTCCATATCAGCGCTCATGCCAGGTGATGGAGCTCGAGGTGGGAGACCTGGGGCTGCAGGAACTGAGGCCAGGCAGGGATCTTTTGGGGTAGGGGGCTTCCTCCGGGGTTGAGAAGGGCATGTTCTGGCCACTAGCCAGGGTATGGACCTCGGGGGTTAAAGGGTGAGTGGATAAGCACAGAGTTAGGGCTAGGCCTGGGTCTGCCTCCCTGAACCCTGATGGGTCACTTGGGATGATGGCTGAGGAGGTTCTTATATCCAGCTTAGCCCAGCACCTCTTGGGCAAGCAGTGGAATCTAGGGAAGAGGAGCAGGAAGGGCTGCCTCACCACTGTGGAAAGAGTGCACATGTACTGGCTATCTGAAGCCTCAGATCTATACCAGACTGGTCCTCTGCAGGGCACCTGTGTGTGGGAAGAGCTCAGCCGGCAGCAGCGGGAGGGGCTAGCAGACCATGTGGACCCCTCTCTCCAAGGCCACCTCAGCCACTCCTCTTGCTCAACACCATGAAGCACTCCTGAAAGCGGCCCCCATGAGTCCTGGGGTGAGTCAAGCTGTCCCAATGCACCAGGAGCCCCTTTGATGCTGTCTAAACTGCTTCCCTGCTGATGCCTCTCAGTGGACCTTGGGGACCCTGGACACCTCTTTGAGCCTCATGTTCCTGACTTAGAGGTCACGGAAACTCAGGTACTTAATCTCACAAGGCAGCTGGAGGTGGGCACAGTGCCTCACAGTACACTCTCACCAGCCTCCTCAGGACAGACAGCCATCTCCCGTGTGTGGGACCTGCCCTCAGCTCAGACCCTTGCTCATGCCCAGGGCTCCCCTTGCTTTGTAGGCCTTTCAGGCTCAGGCTTCCTGGTTTCCTCTATTCCTTGAGACAAACCATGGGAACTACATTGGCCAATATTTAATGGGCACCCAGGAGATGATGGACCTCAAATAATAACAAAATCTCTGTGTAGATGCCTGGTTCCCTGGGCCCTGTCTGGCAGGAGTTAAGAAAGCCTGCAGGAGGCACCAACCACGTGCCTCACTTCCGGGCACAGACAGGAAGCTTCAGAGCGTGGGAAGCAGCTGAGCTGCCACCTTGCTCCGCCCCAGTGTCCCTGATGCAGGCTGAGCCTTTGCTGCACATGGCTCCACCCTACTAGAGGTGAGCTTAGGAGATGGGTGGGTGCCCATCCTGGAATCTTTATAGAAAGGGAGGGTTATAAAGAAGGTCAGGGGGCCTAGCATGGGACAGTGTGGTGCTGATGGACCAGCAAGTGAGGCAGGAGCTGCATCCTGGGTTTGTCCCTAGACCAGAGGCCTGCAGATCTCAGAGATGGGGGACAAGACACAGGGGAAGGCTGAAGAACCACAGACAGTTATAAAGTTAGGACCCTGACCAGCTGAAGTTGATGAGAGGCCACACCCAGAGGAGAGCCTCATATTTGGGTTTGAAAGATCAACTGCAGAGGAAGTGGTAGGGAAAGGTAGTGCTGGGCCAGGAGCCCAGTCTTGTCCTCTGGCCTAGTGCCCAGCCTGGCCCCCAGGCCTTGGGAGCCTGCATCACAGTGGTGCCTGTACTCTTGCAGCCTGGAGTGGACAAGGTGGCATCCTGACACTCAAATCACAATCTTAAATCAGAGCCGTCTATTTTAGGGTGTAGCTCTGGAAACTGACTCCAGCGTGTGTATGGGAGGGATGAAGCCCCAGCATGCCTTCTGCGGGCCTTCAGGACCTGGCCTTGCAGCCCTCCGACCTGTCCATGCTCTGCTCACCCTGTAACACAGGACTGGTTGTGCCTCCTGCACCCATCTGGCCTTTGTGGGCTCCCCTGGTTCCTCCTACCCTTAGTAGCTATGGCTCCGTTCTTCCTGGCCTCTCCTGGCCTGTGTGGGGTTTTGCCCTACCTGGTGTGGCAGGGTTAACATCCTGGCACAGCCCACCTGTGTCTCCTGGGCCACTGGGGCAAAGCTGTATGCAGCTTTGGAGTCATGCAGCCCTGCCCCATGCTAGTGCATCACCCCTTGTCTTGCAGTGACTTCCCCAATTAGCCTGACAGACCCTGGATTCAGAGGAGCCGCCTCTGCTAACCAGGACCCCATGGCAAGGGGGAGGGCCTCCCACTTCACACATGGGCTCAAGGCCTCGAGAGGGGCTGACTTGCAGCTGAGAGCCTGGTGTTTTCCAACTGCCACGGCGTCCTCTTCTGGTGAGAAGCCCTCCCTACCTTCACCTCTATAGCTGCCAAGGCAGCAGTGGGGGCAGGGAGGGGGTAGAAACACATCCATCATTCATTGCTGTGATGCCAGCCCAGGGTTCCAGTGCCCATCCTGGTCTCTCCAGGGCCTGCTTACCAGCGAGATGGCACCTCCTAGGAGGCTAGGGTTTGTCTGCTCATTTATTTATATAAATAACATGGAGCAGACAGTTCCTGTGAGAAGCTTATGCGATGCTGGGAATCTCACTGCTTGGTGTTAGGGAACAGTGAGGTGATTTGTAACAAGGCGTGTTGGCCACCAGGCAGCTGGATGCATTCCCCGGGGTGGTGTGGAAGTCATTTCCTGGCCATTTGTGAGAAGAGAGCTCCTGCTCAGACAGGTCCCAATAGACTTATGATTGTGGAAGGGACTCTGCTCCAGGTCATGGCTTTCTCACCACAGCAGGAGACCCAACAGGCCATCCCTAAAGGGCTTCCAGCTTGCTGGCCTGCAGGTCTGGGTATCTACCCTGAACATAGCTACCACTGCCACCCCAGTGGGCCCTCTCCGTGCCATACCCACTGTGCTTTGCCTTGACACTGGGATCTCCTCTCACCTGCGAGGTCTCATTGGAAGACCAGCCTTCCCTCAGCATGAGGCAACTGAGGGAAGGCTACCCAAATGCAGGGCTAGCTCAGTGGGATGGAGGGGGAGAGGCCTTGACTCTGCAGATGGGGGTTCAGCCAGAAACACCTCTGTGCTGGCCACAGGGCCCACCCAGGTCAGCCTGGCTCTTTGGAAGGCTCCTGTGGCCCCTTAGCCCAGAGATGCAACGGCTGATGCAACGAATGGTGGACATGTTTTCAGCTGCCTGCAGCCACCTGGACCTTACTTAAAACATACTATGTCCGCACCTCTGGCTTGGCCCCTCTCTCATTCCCCATTAGGCCAGTCTCCTTGCAGTCAGTCCCTCTGTTTGTGGGACATAGATCAGCCCCAAGTCCTGGGCTGAGCTCTTCCAGTTACTGACATTCCTGGATAGCAGGTCTGGCCCTCATGCTGGGTCACAGGAGGGCTGTCTTTGGCTTCCCGTATCCCAGCTGGACGGGACCTGACATGAACGCTGGAGTCTGGCTCCTGCACTTTGGAGCTGAGGCACACAGGTCCCCCAGCATCAGCCTCCTACTGGTGTGAGCTCATGGGCCTGGCCTGTGGTGGGAGAGGGAACAGAGGCATCCTCCAGGCTTCCTCAGCTCAGCCCGGGGCCCGTCCCCCTCCCAGGTGCGGTGTATTTGCGTTTTAAGATGCCTCTGGGCTGGGGGCCTGTTTTTGGAGCCAGCATCCC
The DNA here is from genome assembly GCA_963573385.1 of Cacajao melanocephalus. Taxonomy (NCBI): domain Eukaryota; kingdom Metazoa; phylum Chordata; class Mammalia; order Primates; family Pitheciidae; genus Cacajao; species Cacajao melanocephalus. The sequence goes on from CAUYLG010064636.1 coordinate 215,054, forward strand.
TTTGTCACAGCCTAAACACCTCTCTACGCCCTGCCACTTCCCTGTCAGGCACTCATGGCTTTCCAGCTAATGACATCCGAGGCAGCTGTGTGGGACAAGTGCCTGGGCTGGCGGTGGGGAGGCGAGAGGCTTATCCAGGGCCTCACACATTCTGAACCCCAGTCCATTCCACCCCGCCTTGACATACCCACAGTGCTGAGTACTGCACTCCACCCTGTGCTGGGCTTGTGGCTCCCTGAGGAGTCCAAAGTATGGGGCCTCCTTCTTGTTCCTGCCTCACAGGGCACCACAGGTGTCCTGCTAAGACCAAGGTCCTCCAGGGGACCACCTGGGGACGGGGATGGGTGAGAGGGGCACTGGCCTGCTCTGAAGCACTTTCCCTCCTGTACTCCGAATGTCCCCAGGTGCCCCGCCACAGGCCTGCAGCAGTGTCATCCTCTCTGTGCTTCTGGACCCCTCAGCTGGGCAGCCTGGCCCTTCATGACCCAGGTGGTCTTTCTCCCTTAGCACCCCCAGCCCCACCTCCAAGTTAGGCCTCGTTCTCATAACTCACCGTGCCTTGAGCAGGCCAGTGGTCCCCAGAAGGCCCCTCAGCCCCTCATGCAGCCCTGCCCCATGCTAGTGCATCTCCCCTTGGCAGTCTCTTGCCCTGTGTCCCTCAGTGAGGAGACAGAGGTCATGGCAGCTTCACAAAGCAAGGCTTACCCAGGCGAACACAAACATAGACGCAGTCCTGGGTGCATGGTGAGCACATGACAGAGGCTGGCAGGCGTTCAACTATTTTTGACATTTGCTGTGGGACCCCAGCGGCCTCGGGGCCCCATCTGGCACATGTGGCACCTTCCAGGTGTGCTTGGCCTGGCCCAGGCTCTTGGCCAACCCCACTGCCTTGTCATCTTCACACAGGGCCCCGGGGGCAGGGGGATCCGGGTGGTGATGATGACCACCACCCTCCCCCTCCACAGAGATGAAGGAATGAGTAACTCTTCCATAAAAACTTGAACAGAACTTCCTGAAGTGAACAATCATGTACTGTGCTTCAAGTAGACTGAGGTTTAGAAAATAAACTGAAAAAGACCCAGTCAAAATGGCTGAAACCTGTACCCTGGCCCCCACCTCAGGTGGGGCCCCCCATTTGTGGGAGTGGCCAGCAGTGCTCAGGGCCTCATGCCTGCTTCACGCACCTTCCGCCTTAGAGGTCACTGAGGTGCTGGAAGCCACCCTGCAGGGTCACCCCACCTTCCTGTTGTAGGAGGGGGTGTGTCCTGGGCCTGTTCCTTGCTCCTCTCTGGGCACCCCTCCAGGAAGCCAGGTGCACTCCCAGATTCCCATGTCAGCTCCCAGCAGGCAGGCAATCCTCTGGGACACTGGTCCAGTCCAACCTCTTCCCAAACCTTGGTATGTGACTCCTGCACATACCCCAGAGATGGTAGGACTTTCACCTCCCTACCCCAAATCCAAGTAGCCCGAAAGCAGCCCAAGATCACAGTGGTTTAGGGGCAGTCACATGCAAACACCTACTCAGGCTGAACATACACCATCAGCTCAGAGGCTTGTCACACACCTCAGCCAGTGAGGGCCCCCGGACTGTGCCGTGCTGGGGAATAGGTGGGTGGTGGCGGTGTGACATGGCTGGGGAAGGCTCTGTATTGACCCATTTGGTCTTGTCCACTCACTCTCCACCAGGTCCTTACTCCATAGGACCCCAGGCAGTTTGCAGTGGCCACAGTACAGGGCAAGGCCGGCCGGCCCAACTAGGGCCCTCAAACCTCACATAAATTGCAGGTGACAGTAAAGTTTCAGGTCTTCCTGGAACCAGCATGATCCCTGGAACACAGGTGACCTGGAACCCTTGGCCCTGCCAACTTCTGAGATCCCTTCATGGCAGCCCCCAGTGCCTTCTCCTCTTCCTTGCCTCCCTGGGCAGAGGCTCTCCAAGTGCTCCTGTGTGAGGGATGGAGGCGAGCAGGCAGCCTTGCTGTCAACAAGGTGGCTGGGGACAGGCAGGATGAAACGCTGGAGCTGGTGGAGTGGCCAAGGCTCCTGCTCGGCCAGCTGCCAGCTGTTCTGAACCTGTCCCCTCCCAACACACACACACACACACACACACACACACAGCTGCCAGCTGTTCTGAACCTGTCCCCCCCAACACACACACACACACACAGAGCTGCCAGCTGCTCTGAACCTGTCCCCCCCACCACACACACACACACAGCTGCCAGCTGTTCTGAACCTGTCCCCCGCCCAACACACACACACACACACACACACACACACACAGAGCTGCCAGCTGTTCTGAACCTGTCCCCCTCCCAACACACAC